>JAUZNJ010101966.1:6772-19849 GCA_034780135.1 Jordanella pulchra | reverse complement strand
AATCCTAGTATTCGGCGCCAAGTAAACCTAAAAAAATTTTAAAAATGATGGTAACGAATGTTGGATCGGAGGTGTACGCCAACGCACTCCAAACTTTTTAGATTTTATTGGTAAACTTTTACCTTCAATTCGCAAGCTTTCCCTTTGTGTTAAACTATAACATAATTTGCCGCTAAAATATATCAGTTTATGGTTGCAACAAGTAGGTTTGCCACCAGACTTTGAGTTTAAAATCTATATCGATTAGAAAAGTCCTTGATAACATTCTCATGATTGTGGCAAAATGTTTTGAAGGCACAGTGATATTTATAGATGAGAGCAAATGCATACTAAGATATTTTAGTTTCCTTTATTAGATCAAATGTCCCATAAAGTAAACAACTCAACCATGGTTTAGGAAAATCTACCATTTAATGTTACTTCCTTATTTGGTAAAACAAAGGACAACAATGTGAGTTTGAAATGTTTTATGGGAGTGTTTACTGTCATTTTATTTTATTAGACTTGCTTATCTGTGGTGTTCCACTTAGTGCTTCAAGCTGCCATTGGTTTGATGTTGATATAAATACATTTTCACTACTGAGAGACAAGATCGCTCCATTGTCAAATAAATTGTGTTTTTAAAGCAAACTTAGATCTAGAGCGTACAAAGAAATTACCATGTAAACAGACATCTGGTCCAGGCAAATGTATTCAAATGTTTGATTCTTGTCTGTCTGGTACTTTTGCAAATACAACTACAGGAGCAGCATAAGTCTAATCTGTATTACTAGCAAATAAAAGCCAAACAGAGGAGTAATGAAATACTTGGAATTTAACATGAAGTCTTAGCAGCCGTCTGAGCTTTCAGCTGATTATTAATTTCCTGTTTTAAGTTTAAAGCAGAGTAGAACTGAACCACAGCACATCCTGACAGGGTGAGCTCAGACCAACAAATCACCCTCACTGGGCCGTCTGTGCCCCTTTAGCTAATAGTTAAACAAATGGTAAAGATTTTCTTTTGATCTGCCAACGAAGTGACTACCTTTAAAGTTTACAAAAATAAGAGAAAACGTTAAAAATTGTCTAGAGAAAATCAAGTCATAGGGACAGGTTTAAGAGTTAGAGATACAGATGTGCATAAATTGCTGTATCTATGTATTAATTCAGTATAGCCTTTTCTCCTTTTGTATTTAACCGAGTCTACAACGAGACTTTTTCTCTTATCGTTTAATATATTTACATTTTTTTCTCTCATACACTATACTGCCTTTGGTATTTGTTTTATGTAAACTTTGATAGATTTCTATCCTTAATCTAACAAGTTGATAAAGGTCAGTGAAGATTTTCCACACATAACTTTTAAACATGTAGTCATGGAAGTTATTGGAACACGAAAAACCAAAAGATTTAGTGTTGTAACCCAATATTTTCAGCAATACAGTGAAAACGTGTGATGTAAAGCAGTTTGATTGTGTTAAAAGTTGAAAAGATAAATTAAAAAAATTCAATAGCAATAAATAAGGTTGCAGCAGTTCCAATAAATTTTCCCCTCTTTTCTTCCTTGTTTTTTTTTTGTCAACGTTAAAGTAATGAAAGTTTTTTTTTTTTTTAACACTATCTGCCTTCTTTATAACGAGGATAAACTCTATGAAGAATGTTTGTAAACAGATCAGTAGAAATATGTATTCAGGGCAGAGAACATCTGTGAGAACTAGGTCAAGTGATTTTAACCAACATGTCTGTACTTATATTTTGGAAAAGTAGGTCTTCCAAGTGGCGCCTCATAAACAAATGCCTGTGGATTTAATAAATCATAGTTTCAGAGTTCTTCACTTCTCTTGCCAATATGTGATGCAACGCTCCAACAACATGCAACTTGCTCCCTTAAGTGCAGTAAATCTGGTGTGTTTAGTTTCCACTCCCAAGTTTATGAAACAAACCGTTTGGAACAAAACAAGGAACTTAAGTCTTACTGGAACGCTGAGCAGGCATTGAAGGACAAAATAGTCCTGCTTATACAATTATGATAGAAACACAGTCACTAATGGAGGAAGATAGAGGAAGAGGAACATAGTTTTTTTTACATGAATGGACCTGCACTTCGAGATGTTCTGGATGATAAAAAGTGACAGAAACAACAACTGTGTGTGTACCTGCAGCCCAGTGTCGTTTGCAGCAGTGTGGTGATCCCAACGCAGAAGAAGATGGTCCCGATGAGCTGACTAGTGGCCCACTGATCAAAGCCAACACACATGGCCTCAGCCAGGAGGAACGGGACGGCGATGGTCCCGCTGAAACATGTCAAGTAGTGCTGGAAAAATGCAGCAGATCGGCAGTCAGTTATAAGATTATGAAACTAAAATAAGAGCCAAGAGTGGAGGAACCGTTTCCTACAGACTTATATGAAGTACAGTCTGGGTGAAAACTATAGCTTACACAGTTTAAGTGTTTGGCGAATTGAATATTGAACAAAAGGCATCTAAACTAGATGTGCACAGAAACAATGGGGAACGATACATAAAGAACAGCTGCACTAACTTCATTAAAAAAAACAAGTTAATTTGACTTTACAAGTAAAAATAACAAAATGAAGCAGCTCATTCGTCCTAAAACCAACAGTAGTGAAACAGAGCATACACTAAGGAAGTCTTTATCAAACTGTTTACAGGGTTTGAGATGCAGCTTAAGCCTTGTCTGCTCCGCTTACAAAGCACCACTGAAAAACATGTTGGTTAAATTACAAGATTACTTTCAATCCAAATCGTCCAGGTGTTTACTAGCATTCCTGGAAAAAAAGACATTTATTTGCCTTTATTTAACCAGAAGGTCCTATTGAGAATAAAATGTCTTTTTTCTGGATAAAACCACAATCAGAAAACATTACAACATAAAAAAGATAGTGTGGAGCAACAAATGTGCGATTTAAAAGCAGCCATTTGTATGTAGGCAAATGGTAAATACTAGAACTAATGGACTGTAGGAGTCCAACCACCAAAGCGCCATAGATAAACAGAACTTGATGCCGTTGCCTACCAACACCATATGATGTCTCACATATAAACTGTGTCTAGGTGAGTGATTTGAATTGAAGCTTCTGAAAGGGAAAGATGCCATTTGGCTTTGCAGCATATCAGCAAAATCAAGTAGAGGAAGAAACGTGCCTTTCAAAAGCTCATCGTTTGCAGAAAATGTAAAAAAAATGTTTTTTTTCCAACAGTCAAAAGCAATCATTGATTTCAGTCTATTCACAACAGTCATTCTAGTGCTATACGTGAGCTTTATTATTTAAAAACTACAACTAAACAAATTAGGTATTACTGCTATATCTTTGTTACATTAGGAGGACACTTTACATCATCGTCATAAATCAATGTTTTTAAGTAGCAAGTTTCCTTTAAAGTTTCAACGGGTTAAACTTTTTTAAAGCTTTGATGCAAATAATGCGATTACATGCAAATATGTTTTGTTTTTACATAAACCTTGCTTTGAGTGGATGTCCTACTGTCCCATGGTTAGAGGCGTTTCCACATCCAGCATTTATGACAGAGAGCAGGTTTAAGCTAAGAGTTGTTTACTTATAGCACTGCATCTAAAAATGTGTAATAAGTGTATTTATCCTTAATTTGAGTAGGTAAGTAGGTTGACCTGTCAGTAGAATGGTAGTATTTTTATGATATTATGCACTTGAAATAAGAGAAAGCAGTTGTTTTTTCCCATTTTAAATGTAAACCATCTTGTCCCATTGGCAAAGTGTCTCACATGCATTCTCAATTCAAGATAAAAGGAACTGATTTTAAGAAAAATTGAGTTTCTTAGATTTCAATTTTGCACAGCGAGCCATTTTCTGGCATGTTTGAGATAAATCCATGCCGGAGTTAAATGGCACGTTCTCTGGCCTCATTTTTAATAGAAGGTAATATAACAGGCCTCTGAAACAGTCACATTTATAATCAGGTGAAATGGGGATCAAGGATTACTAAATAAACAGTCCTTGACAAAACATAAAAGAAGCATCCATTACAAATGTATCATATATGTATTTTATAGGACTTCTTCTACTGCTAGAAAAAGAGGGAATACGTTTTGAACACAATCAAAATTAATATCTTCCAAAGATGTCTGCTGAGGTCATCATGAGATGATTCACTCCTTCCCAGAAATCAATTTCAGCTATTATTCACCTGGAAGTGTTTTGTAGTTGCTAAGCTCTTAAACTGATGCTTCAGTCCACAATTATAAACACAAAAAGCCTCTCCTTTTGAACACCAGTTAAGGACTTATTCCATGTGTTTAGAGTTGGAAAATATAGTCATTGTGTGGCTGTTGTGGCACTTTAAACGTGCGTCATTTGTACACTCAGGGGTTATGGTCATCTTTTTTCACAGCTGACCCAAGAGATAAAGGTGACAAGCATCACAAATGTCAGATAAAAACACGTAGCGCTCGCTTAGTGAGAACATAAAGTTGTTGTTTTTTTTTCCTGGGATGAATCCTATTTTTGCATCAAGCTTTATGTTTGTGTTCTCTTAGATGGGAGCCCAGGGAATAAAGAAAAACAAAAAAACCCCAGAAAACTAACATGACACGATAGGGATATAATCAAAACGAGCATAAACATGTGTACGTGCTGATATCCTTTCTCATTTCAACCAGCTTTAAATGTTAACCTACCTGTAAGCCTAAGAACACACACAGGTACCAGGGTGGGGTGTCTTCAATGGTATAGATCATATCCATCCTCCTGGCATCCATACTGTCAGTGCTGTCAAGTGTCTCGGAAATTGAGCTCTATACATACAAAATGACAAAGGAGGAAAAAAAAAAAGCATGATTATCTTAAACCAACCTGTCAAAGTAGCTTTGGATCATTAAAAACTGCAGTTAGACAAGCAGACATGTCTTAACAGTTTGGATTAGGGAGCGGATTTCTAAATTTAAAAAAAAATAAAAGAACAAAGATAAAACTGGAAAAAAGATTACTGGAAAACAAAACTTTTCCGTCTCAAAAATTGCAGTGTCATGTTGTGCGTAATAGTGCAGAGTCATGATGACAACAGGAAAAGAGCAAAGCTGAGAGGATTACATGAAAGCTAAACAAATCAATATTTTCTGGTCCACATCTTATCGAATACATTTTGCAGAGGTGCTGGCTTTTTTTTTTTTTTTTTTTTAAATCACTTTGCTTACAAAAAAAAGGAAAAGAAAAAAAGAAACATTAAACTGTCCCTTTGAAACCTTTGTCTTTAAAACAAGTATAGGCAGCTTAATGGATGGAGTTAAATTGTATACCTGTTAGTTTAGAATACACAATGAGTCATGCAAATGTGTGGTAATATAGATATAAAAAACCCCGATAACTCTTAATTAACAGCAGTTTCTTGCAACGTTTAAAAACAAACAAAAAAAAAACAAAAAACAAGAAGAAACGCAGTTTTATCAGAAACTTTCCACATAAAACAGCTTTCAAATGGTGCCTTCTGTAAGCTTACATGTAGATAAAAGTTCAGCTCTGAGTAAGGTGCTGACAGTGGTCCTGCTTTTTAAGCCCAGTGATTGTGTCTCGGTCCGTTTTTTGCAACAACAAGGTTCATATTTCACTTCCACATTTTCATTCTTCACGTACCTTTTCGGCTGCTTGATTATCCTTGGTGTAGATTGCCATCAGCTCGGTGTTCTCAGTATCCTGATCCCCAGTGGCGCCACCAACTCCGTTTACCACCACCTAGACCCACAAAATTGGGATAGTTGGTATGTTTTAAAAATCAATTCCATCTCTTGGACTACAAGTCAACCCAAAGTCAACAGAGATGGACTGATACATCGGCCAGCTGGTATTTGATACTAGCTTTCTTTCCTTGTATCTATTAGCTCATTCTGCCGCCATGCCTTGAGATAACATGAAGCCCAAGCATTGCTGCTCCCTCTATCAGATTTTCATTCTAAATGTTTGGTTTCATTTGTCAATGAAGGTTTCTTTTGGGTTTAAATCGAAACTTGCATAACATCTGCTACACTTTTCTTTTTTATTGTGTAAATGGAGGAAGTAAAAGCAATATGGGCTCCAGGAATCTGCCCCAAAATATCAGGGGACTGGTTAGACTGATCCAAAAGAAGGCCTTAAAAAAGAAAAACTCCCAGCAGTTGAACTCTAGCCTCCATACAGTATAAACTGGGCCTATGGGGTGGCTATTTTAATGTTATTGTGCACCATTTTACATATTCATGTAAGATTTGTCAGTTCTGTAATATTTGTCTTAAATCTGCCTCACTGCTGCCCCAAGTGGTTGAATGGTGGCCACTGCATTGCACTTTGCAAACGATGCATGCTGCCACAGAGTTGGGGTTTAACTACAATTCACTCTGGCCGGCTGCTAGCCCCGCCCCTCTGGCTCTCTAGACGCTGACCACTATGGTGGCATTTTTCAAAATGATCCAGTGAAAGAAGCGAACAAGCTTGATTTTATTTTCCTTCCACAGATCATCTGCGTAATAAAAACTTGTGATACCTATGAAGGTTCGTCTACAGACTCTTTCTGATGATTACAAAGGACAAGACACCAAACTTTAGTTAGTTTCAGCTTCTTTTGTCTTCAGCATCAGCTGTAGTCAGTGGTGAGGGAAGAAATGTCAACCTACTGGACACTGGGAGCTTTATCTCCAGTCTCAACCCCTTGGTCTCTGAACCCTTTTAAAATAAAGACCAAGCACCAATCACATTTGCCCTTTGTGTCACTGCTAATGGCTTACCATCAGATTAACACAGAAACACACGGGAGCAGTGCCTGGCTGGATGCAAACAAAGATTTCATGTTAAGTTCCAGATTTTTCCAAAGGGTTTTACAGTAAATTTAACACATATTTCTACAGATCCACTAAAAATTAAACAGACAAAATGAGTTGATGGATTGATAGATTAACTCTACAATTGATGGGTGGAGGAATTGAATGACAGATGGATGCACAAAAGCATGGATGTCCAGCAGGATGAAAGGATGTTCAAATGGAAAATGGATATAGGGACAAAAGCATAGACGTTTAAAGGAACAGGCAGATAAATAGATAGGTGGATGCACAGGATGCAAAAGATGACCGACTTATGGATGGGTTATTATACCTTTAAACACATTTATCTTTTTAAGCCAATGCTGACCAGGATATGAATCTGTACACCATCCAAGCTTTGAACTCCAAATAAATTAGAAATTTAATTTAGAGACCAACAGTCTGATGCTGATGAAAAAACAAAGTAAAAAGCACCGACTAAGAGGCCAGAGCAGACCTTCAAGTTGATCTGGGGAAAACAAAATAATAATGGTAATTATTTCTTTACTGAAGGATTTTGATGGGTATCATCTGTGTTCGCAAACTTGAATCCTTATATTTCTCCATGTTTTTGATATTTTTTCATCAAAAATGCTGTATTGATTTTTTAAAAATTCCCCTTTCAGGCTGTGAGTTTATAAGCAAAGTGTGTGTGAGCTTGAGTCTAAGTTTGTAAATCAGTACCGGTATAGGATAAAAATCCGCTCCATGTTTGGTCTCCTCTTCATATTTTCCGCCCTCACTGCTGCTGTCCATCGATTTGGAGGTGGTGTTCTTCCCCACGCCCATCTCGTCTTCTTTGACGTCGTAGTCTTCCTCCTCTACCTCAATCCCTCCTGTATCTCGCTCTGGTGTGAACACTGCAGATTGATCCCTCAGTCCAATATCATGATCATCAACGAGGAGTTCCTCACCTGTTGCAAAAAATAAAAATGAACCAAACAGTTAATAACCTGATCTGAATAAAAGCTCCTTGTGTTCTAATTAAAACACAGAGAAGATCACAAGACGCTTTAAGGTCATATCTTGATCGATTAGTATTCGGAGTATTTATTTATTTTTTAAAATCGCAAAAAGAAGGGAATTAACTTCTCAGTTACATAAAAAAAACAACCAAAATTGCCTCTTTGTTTCATATCAGGCCCTTTCAGTTCCGTTTCTGGAACATGTAGGCGTTCATGGTTACTGCAGAAAAAAAATACTGAATTTTCTGCTTTCAACTAGTTCTTTTTAGTATTTAATCTCTGGCACAAATAATGTTCAGGTCGAACACACAAATTAAGTTTTAACGTGCTAATTTTGGGTGAGCCATCTGATAGAGATTAACATCAATCCAAAAAATGTCATTTTAATCATAAACCCTTATTTCTGTCCTTTATTTAATAAAGTAAAAATCAGTTTTGGATGTTCCAAGAATCCTCTAAAAATCACAGATTAATGGGATCAGACGGGAAACTGACTTATCTTTCCAACAGGTTAAGATCTGAAAGGAACATGGAGAGTAAAAGAGAAAGAATAAAATAAAATACAAAGGATGGGGAAATACCACGGTCAGAGGGATGAAGAGAGAAATTCAAACCATGATGATATAAAAAGACTTCACAGATTACAGCTGAATCGTTAGTCACATGATGATTGAGCCTTATTCTCAGTTTCATGTACTTCACTACTATGTAAAACCCAACCCTGCTTCTCTGTTAGGGAACGAGAAAACACCAGCTCACTAGAGTTAGAAATAAAAGAAACAGACAGCTCACAGTGTCAGGGAACAATTTACTGACCCGAGTCAAAAGTTGACATACATTCAACATTCAAACCTATTACTGATATATTAGCACAGTTTGTTTTTAATAATCAGGACTGATGAGGCATCATCAAGCTTTCATGATGTCTACAAAGAGGAAGCTGGTGCACAAGTAGGAATTCATTTTAGGTCCAACTTTGTGTAATTTTAAAGATTTTTTATTATTATTGGAAAAAAAAAAACTATCAAAAGCAGCTGATTTTTCCAATCTTAGTAATAATATGGAGGACTATGTTTAAAACACGCAGGCTTGCTGATGATGTCGTCGACATGCAACCTTGTAGATTTGATCATCCAATTATGTTTTTACAAAAAACTGCAATTATAAACAGTAGAGTATAATCACTGCACTCTATAGGTAATGTCAAAATAAAAGCTCAACATGAATAATAGGCATCAACTATTTAGTGATTGTAAACTTCAGATCTGTTAAAAACTATCAACAACAACAGGAATATCTGTTGAGATTATGCAAGTGATCGATTGCTCTCCAATAACGTATTTTATTAACAGTGTCATAATTTTTCCATAAAATTTCATTCTTGCTTTTTTAAAGACTATATTGTTTTTTTTTTATTTAGGTAATAACATTTTTTCTTATATTGCCACAGGCAAAATAATGCAAGGGTGTATATATACACTCCAGTGACCGACAAATAAAAACTGATAAATATGATAATTTTCCATTACGGCCAACTTTTAAAGGCTTATTCGAGCCTTTAAACCAATTATGAAACGATCACAGAAATATCACTTTTACTTTATCCCCACATAGGTCAAATAAACAGTTTCTTTGCTGTAATCGTCATTTAATTGACCACTTTTAAAGGGCAGGTTTCTACTTCAACTCTAATTCTGTAGAAATGATCTCACCAAGCCTCAGCTGATTATAAAACACACAATCATAGCAAAAAGGGAACACCTTTTAAGTTTACATATCTACAGAGCAGTGAGTAAACTTAGTTCCTTAAAACATGACAGTGTTTTTTAATAAAACATCCAAATTAATGTTTTAATACAAAAAGTGCATACTGCAATTTCTAACCTCATATCCATTTTTTTTTTTTAAATAAACCTGCTTTGGAAAAGCTGGGGCAGAAGTAGAGCTGGACAATATTTTAATATCCATGTGTGTAGTCATATGGTTTAACTTGATTTTGGTGTTATGACTTTTACACACATTTTCAGTATACATCACAGTCTATAAATACAGAATTTGTCAATGACTAATGTTCCAGGTTTCCATGTAGTTTTGTGTATTTTTGGTTTTAAAAGATAATATTTTAGTTTGTATAATCATCTGTTGTAGGCATTCTTTGCCGTCTTTCTGAGGCTTTTATTTTTTCTACATTGATATCGAAATTATATTGTATCGACCACAATAAAGAAATAGATTGGGATATAGATTTTGGGCATATCATCCAGCCTTAGGTAGAAGACAGTTTGAGGGCTGTTTTTTAAAGCATTTTATGTAAAAACTAAAGCATGCAGCTGTAGTTCATTGATCACATACACAAAATATGTAGCTAAGAAATAGTTTCTCTTGCTCTCAATTTGCTGCATGTCACATAACGCTCTATAACGCCTGATTAGCATATATAAATATAGATTTAGCCATGGTCGCAGAGGAAACGTGTACCAAAAGGTATGCAGTAAAAGACGCGGTGATTTTCTGTCCATCACTGGACCATGGGGGAATATCCAGCTTTACAGACATTTGCACCTTTTTGAATGAACCAGTCTGGGAGTTACTAACTCACTACCCCCCCCCCCCAAAAAAAGCCAACTGCATTTTAAATCCATCATTTTCAAAAAGAGGCAAAAGATTTTCTAATGAGTTTTCATTTAAATCACAAAAGGCAACATTTCAACCTTAACTTGCCTGCCAGATATGACATTATATTCATCTATTCTTAATATTTCTTCTGCCTTTTAACAGTCTTTATTAAGCCCCACGCCCTCCCCAGCCACTATCACTGCTTGCAGTGTAAGATGTTGGGATAGGTGTAATACCTAGTTGACACATCCCATCACTCCTGTCAAGCTGGGCGGCTGGGAGCATCTGTGTGGGAGGAGCAAGAGAAGGAGAAGCAGAAGGTAGTCGAAGATGAAGAAGGGACGAGAGCATTGAGAAGAATAGGCGGGGGAGGAGGCACAGAGGAGACACACAGGGAGTCAAGGATAGAGAGGAAGAGGAGGAGGAGGAAGGAGGTGAGACAAAAGTTAATTTGACAGAAAGCATTTAATCACAAACAACACGTATTAGTGTGACTAATGTGCTCATAAGAAGGTGGTAAGCCAGAGAGGAAGACTGCTTTCACAGCAAACCCGTCCATCGAAACAAACTGCAGACATACGGTAAGAGGGGTTTTTATTCAGAGTAACTGAAAAGGTCAGAGGTCAAGATAAAAACCAACCTGCGATGGTGTACATTATTTGGGTAAATGAAACCATTAACTCAGGTTTAAGGTCTATAGAACTACAGATTTTTGTATTTTCTACAATCATTTTGGTCCCTCATCTGATTCCAGCTGGACCCCGGTAAGAATAATCCTTTTTAGAGGCAACAAAAGCTCTATAGTATAAGATCTAGGTTCTGAAGGTTCCTCCAATTCGAACAAAAGTAAAAAATGGCGCGTAAACTTCAACTCATCATTGTAGCTTTATGAGATACAATATAAAGAAATTGGCATCAGCTTCCTAAAAAATATGGCAAGCTTTGACAAAAGAATAAATAAATTGTGTGAGTAAAAAGTTAGAGATTTGATGCAACTGTTAAAGAATAAAGCAGGTTTTAGAATCCTTCAGACCTTCTGACTCTTTATCTGAGCCAATGAAGACAAAGCCAACTGACTGAATGCGATATAAACTATTTGTTAAAAAAAAAATGAAAATCACACATGAAAATTGTGCCACAATTACTTACAGAAAAAAAACCTAATGTACAGAGCAGAAAGAAAATCATTAACCTGAGCTTCCTCTAAACCAATGTTTGTCGTTGTTTTAGGCGAGTTTCTACTTCAGAAAGTAGAAACTCCATTACCTGCAAAAGCCTGTTAATCACCTTTTCATTCAGGTCAAGTGTGTGGAGTCAGGGAAACACATAAAACACACGGGACAGTGGGCCCTGAGGACCAGGGTTATGAAACCCTGATCTAAACCCCAGCAGAGCCAGAGGCCGATCACCTCCGTGCAAGCAGGTAATCAATGAAAGAAGAGGAGCCCCTGCACCGCGCAGACATGGGTTTCCTTCTTGGTTTGGTTTAAAAACGACCTTTTGCTTTGACTGATAATACATTACAGATAACACATTTCTCAGTAACTTAATTTTGAATTTTCAGTCATCAAAATTAACAGAAAAAACAATAATAATTAAGAAAAACATGGTAGCTAAAAAAAAAAACTTTAAATTTATTGAACTGAATTACCGACATAAGATTATGTTGACATACATTTGTACAAGTGAAAACAGTGCAAACTATTGACCTCAGTGGTGTCCTGAGGATCAGCCAGTGCCGTGCATCAGCTGGCTGCTGTGTAGTCTGATGTATCCCAGCAGCCTCTGGGTAACTTACGGCCTGGTGAGGCGTACAGTAACACCAGAAGAGCCACACTACTGTTGCATGAAATCCTGCAATGCCCCAGACGCACTGTCACCCCAGAGACAAAACCCCTAAGCCCGACTCATCCAGGTTTTGTGTCTGCTGGTGTTGACAGGGAATCCATCCAAACAGTCACATGCACGGGCACACGCCCCCCCCAAACACACACACAATCTAGCAAAAAAGACTGGAGTGAGACAAGAAAGGAACTGGTTATGCAACATAAGACAAATGTGTAGGGTTTTTCTTTTTTTATATGGACTTCTCATGTTATGTAAAGGAAAGTGTGTTGGAGAGAAGGAGGAAACTCTTAGGGGTGAGTTTTGCAGAAATAGGTTAGGCAACTGGGTAGAGGAAAGAAATGAACAAAAATAACTTCAATATTTAACTCATTCTAGTGTTGGGAGGCTGATGAATGCTCATCGCTTGGCATCACTTTGGATCACATGGAAGCTGCAGCAGTTGTGTGGGACTCCAGAGTAGGAAGAGGACAAAGTAGATGATCATCCTGCTGGTTTGACTAAACGCTAACATTGTGTTCCTACAGATATGGGCTGCTCTGCTCTGCAGCAGGTCTATGGTTATTTTTGAAAAACCTGGTTTAAGATCACGTGTAAAGAGTCAGACCCTGGTCTTATAAAGGAACCTAAACATTCGCTTGTTTTTAAAGGATTATTTCCAAAACGAGAAAAACTGCAGAGATTTGTTAAGGTGAAACATTGAGGCTAATCCCCTGCCCCTTCACTAGTCCTTTGGCAAGACAACAAGCTTTGGTGAGATCAGTGAATTACTACCTTTCTAAGACACAAAAAACAGCTTAATATTTTGGAGTTTGGCCAAAGCAGCAGAAATCTGCTCACTAGTATC
>JAUZNJ010101955.1:0-21097 GCA_034780135.1 Jordanella pulchra | reverse complement strand
AGAAAGAAAGAAAGAAAGAAAGAAAGAAAGAAAGAAAGAAAGAAAGAAAGAAAGAAAGAAAGAAAGAAAGAAAAAAGAAAGAAAGAAAGAACACAAACTCTTGGCTACTTTACCTACCACTCTTTAAATCTTAGAGAAATTCAGCCAGCATGATAATAACTGTAAGGTCTATGACGACCTTTGTAGGATCAAGCATTCATTCGGCGTTTTCTATTCATTAACACTAAAAATGGTTTAACTGTACAAATAATCAGGTATATTCAATTTTTTTATTGTATAGGTCTTTATGTTTTGCTTCTCTCTTCACTGCATGATTATCAATAATTTGTAAAATCCCCAAGGAAATTTTGGAGGGTCCTGCCACGTAGTTTTCCCTGCGGATTGAGATTGCATTCTCGTACCGCCATCTGAAGTTATTACATCATACGTTTTCCCAATTGTAATGTTAATAGATGCTTTATTACCCTGGAAATAGAAGAGTTTTATATTTGAGAATTGCAGGAGGGTCCGTTGTGAAAAGCGTTTAATAGTCTAATTCCAAAAACTTGTTGGGTTTTCTTTATAGTATTGAGCCGTGTGCTACAATCATTTGCTATATATGTATAATGTGGAGGCTTTAATTTGGCAGAGAACTGGGTGTCTTATTTGAAAGTGTAGTAGGGTTGCTTTTTTAAGAATAGAGTGAAATGGAATCCATCTCCAATAGTTAAAGCTGCAAATTTTCCTTATTTTTATGTAAAAAGATGCTCTACAGCTGCGGAAATGGGAGGCTTTTATTTGTATATATGCAGTGGGTTTGTTTGTGAAAGGGATTCAGAAGTTTAATTTCCAAAACTGGTTGAGTTTGTGTCATATCATTAGGTCCTATTCTGTGATGAAAAGCTGTGCATGATTTAGAGGCTTCTATTTTGTAGAATGTGTGGTGTCTTATTTTGAAATTGCTTACTAGTTGTCTCTCAAGGATAGAGTCAGAACAACCAGTGATATGGATTCAATTTCAAATTCTTAAATCACACTGTTTTCCTAGTATTTTGGTTACAAGATGCTTTATTACTGTGGAAATAGGAGAGTTTTATTTTGAAATTTGCAGTGTTAATTTTTAAACAGCACAGAAAAACTCCTTATCTCTAATTTATTCTTTCTTACATATTTATACTTTATGTGTATGATTTCTCATACGCATTTTATATTCTACTGGAACTTTTCTTTCCCTCTGTTTTGTAATCATCTCTGATGTGAGCATCAGCTCCCCAGGGACAAACTCTCCAGGGACCTTCAATTGTCTCATGTGCACAATAACTAACCAGAGACAGAGCAGCTGCCCTTAAAATGATGCATTAAACACACTGATTTTAGATAATCTTTTAACACACTGGGCCTAGCTGACAGCCGTTATTGATATTTGAAGTGCAGACACTCCCCATCTTAGACACCTGACAGTCATTTCACTCAATAACAGAATCCTGTAGACAAGGTGATAGCATTGATAAAGTGATGATGGAATGCTAAGAAGATTATAATCATCATATTGTAGAGCAGCATGACAGTACGCTGTCTGATGAGCCGGTCTCATCATGACAGCATCCAGAAAATGACATAAAGCCTGGAGGGTGGACTGCTAGCCTGTGTATATTGACAAGCTTTAATGGGGGTCTTTGAAAGAGCACGTTTGGGCCTTTGCTTGTACAACTCAACATCCTATAAGAGGTTTAGTTTACCATTTAAAATTCTGTTCTGGTGTTGATGCTTAACCTTTCCCCCTTAAAGCTTCTTAATGTGTTCTGTCAACATGGTTGTCTGCTGCAGATTAACACTGTCAGAGTTGGAGAGTGAAGAGGACGACATGCTGTTTGGATTGCAAAGGAAAAACTTAGTAAAAAAATCATCCTGATATGAGTCATCAGATGCTCTTTAAAATCTAATAATGAAGCCAAATGTTTGATGGGGAAAAAACAAGGATCAGGCAGTTAATAGCTTGCAAATGTAGACATGCCCTTTGAAGATTTCATAAGCATATTTTTTGCTCATTTATTTTCCTTGTACGATATACTAACATTTGTTTTCTGAAAATCCAGTCTGTCTAATGTTGACTAGCTTTTGTAGTTTTAAAGAAAACCATTACCACAGAATGATACTGCCACCCCAATGTTTCGCTATAGGGATGGGGTTGTTTAATCTATCCTGTGAATGGCTTGGGACAGTCTAAAAAATACTGCTCTAGCTCCTTCCTTTTAACAGGTTTCTTTCCACTATTTCCCATAAAAAACCTAATTTTGGGAGCTGTCTGGTCAACAGATTCTTCCACTTTGGTTGAATCCACATGCAGCACCTCCAGAGTTACCAGTTAGCCCTTGGCTGTTGCTCTGTTAAAGGTTTTTCCTTGTCCAGACTTTTAATTTTAGGTGGAACAGTTAACAAGGCTTCATTGTTTAAAACTTTGGATACTGTTTTAAAACCTAAACCTGCTTTAAACTTTTCACAACTGCAAACCTGACTTGCCTGCCTCGTTTCTTGGTCTTTATGTTTGCTCAGTAATGGTGTTAAAGAAATGCCTGCCTTTACATAATAGCTATGTTCATACTTAGATTAAATGGCTAGCTGGAACACATAAAACAATTGGTTTGTGAATTTGTCTCTACTTTGTGTTGATCTATCATAGAAAATGTACATTTAGGGTCTTGGTTGTAATATTAAAAAATACAGAAGGTTTAAATTGTACCAATGTTTTTCAGGGCATTGTGTAAAGTTAAATTACATATCTACTGATACAGAATAGGATGAATTTGTCCTGGAAAATTGCCATTGTTTCTTTATCCTTCAGTCATCTTTATGACTGGATGCAGTCTGGATAAATGGAGCAATTAGATGTTTTTTATTAGATTTTGAACTCAGTTTACTTCTGGGAATGTGTTGCTGATATATGTTCATCATATCTTTGCCTACAGTATTTACATCAAGCTTGTACTTGAAACACTGCCGCATCTTTTTGTTTATTTTTTTAAGTAATTTCTTGTCAAAGCTTTATGTTATTAGAGACGAGTATTTGTTTTGTTTTGGGTTTTTTTTATACACTTATGGCCTTATGAGGAACAGACCTTGAGCTGCAAAATAATGTGGATAACTTTTCCCTACAGATAGCCCACTCTCAGTGGAGCTTGTTGTTAACGTTTGGTAGAGCTCTTACAGTGCCAACAAAATGAGCAAGTTTTATCAGAGGTCTGTTGTGCAACAGGCTGAAATGTTTTTATTTTCCCCTAATTTGTTCTAGACTGATGTCCACTGCAGCACCTGTAGGTTTAAGCTGGAGGTAAATGACCATGACTACAAAGATGATTCTGCTGCGAAAACTGAGAAGCTAAAGACAACTTAACATTTTGAGCTTAAATTTAAGCATATTACACAAGCAGATGTCTATAAATACAATTGCTACTACAGCTGGTCTGGAAAAGCAAACATACCACAAACTTAATAAATTTAAAAAGGGCCAAATTTCTATGTGCTTTGCAATCCATGTGTCAAAAATATAAGTACAATTATTAGATATGTTTACTTAATGGCTATAAGATAAAAACATCATGAGTTTATTTTATCTTGCACTTTAAAAATCAAAATCATTTCTGCTACAAAAATCACAATAAATTTAATTTTTAAACTAATTTATCAAGAGTCCAATTAAGTTGATTAAAAATGTAAATTTTTAGGCATAACTTTACCAAATGTTTGATTCCCATTTTAATTGGATTTCCTATTAATAGAATATATATATTTCATATACATGATATATAGTATATTGATGACGGGAAAATAAATCATCTATTGTTGCTAGTGTAGCCTGTAGATAAGCTTCTTTTGGTCCACTACCCCCTTAGTGTCACTGGACAGACCCTCAGTTTATGCTGTGAATATCTTGCATGTTTATTAACAGTATGTGATTTATTAAATGAGTTAAGTGAGAAAATTCTGCAAAGATTTATGGTCGATATGTATCATTACAAAAATAACTAAAGCTTGGTAGTAGAGGTGACTGTTGATCAGCTTAAAGAAAGGAATCTGCATCTATCTATTATACAGCTCTACCTCTGAGTTAATAGGGCTCTAAGATATATTGAAAAATGTTGAATTAGACCTCCGGATGCTAAAGCATCATATGTGCAGATGAGATGGAAGTTAGAAAATCTTTGATTTAAGATTTTTCAAACACATCATTCTATGAAAATCTAACAAATTTTTTGATTTTCTTTTAGTGTGTTAAGGGGAAGATTAGCTAATAAATTCTGATTCACTAAAATGTAGATGCATTATTTGAGGGTATCATTGAAGGTACTTCGATCAAAAGCACTTTTAAAAACATTTTTGGTGCATTGTTTTTATTTTTAAGTTTTTTAGGGTCAGATCAGATAAGTTTAAAAGAAAGGTTCAATTTATATACTAAATCAGCTTCTTTTTTGCCACATGCAGGTCTATGATAAATAAATAACATTCTGCAAAACAAAACATCTGATTTTTAATTGTTTCTTTTCTAAATTGATAGTTTTCTATATTTTTGGACAAAGTTTGACAAAACTCAAAGTTATTTTTAGATTTGAAAAAAGGCCTGATGTCAGACAGTGTGCACACAGTTTAAACGGATAGAACATTTTTATTACATGTGTTTTCGTGGTCAGTCAGAGAAGCAGCGCTGTCACTCGAGGCAGCTGGATGAAGAGCGTAAAACTCCACTGAAGCTTCCCAGCAGACAGCTGCGTCCGGGGAGCCACTGTCACCCTCTCCCCTCCATGCATTTTTCATCACAGGCTTCCTTTTTTATATTATTTAGCTTTTCCCTCCCCTCTAAACTTCCATGTGCTGCATGCTGACATGGCATTTCTCAGCCTTGAACACAAAGCCCTCTGGTGCTCAGTGTACTGGAGCTGGAGCACGTTTGTGTGCCACTGTGAGCACCGTGAGGTTCACGTGCTCGTGCATGCATGCATGTGAAGACTGGGGGAAGTTGTGCTTAGTCTTTTCATCCATCTTACCAAACTCACATGGTTGCATCACACTAAATGTAATCTCATGTTTCCACAGATGTGATAAAAACAGGTAAAGGGATCACCCCATGCCCCCACCCCCCAAAAATAGACTGTTCTTATGTAAAGAGGCACTTTAAATTATACTGCACTGAAATTTAAATTTCATTTTGTTTTGGCCCTCAGCAAAGGAGAAAACTGCCTGAGTGAGATCAGTAAAGGTCAGTGGGAATTAAAATGCTTACTGTTAGATTTGTCAGAGAGGGAGATTGGGAGGTAGGAAGAGATAGAGAGCTGGAGGAAAAGGCCATCTGCCTGATGGTTAGTCTAAGATCATAAAAGAACAGAGTCACTCTTTTTTGCAGCTTAATGCCAGCAAAGAACTTGACAGGTTCAATTCTGCACATCCTCATACCTTTAATATTTAATATTACAGCATGCAATTAGACAGCAAGCATGAAAAAATTGAATATTCTGGTATATAACCCAAAGGTTTCTTTTAAGTAGCGTAAAAACTACCAAATGTGAGACTCCCATCACACTGAATAATTTTAATTCGAAAACACGTAAAAGCAATAGATTTCACACAATATGTAGAATAATTATGGCAAATGTAAAAATTCAACAAGTTGTCCCATTAATGAAAAGAATGAAGAGGCATGCAGAGTACACAG
This sequence comes from Jordanella pulchra, assembly GCA_034780135.1. NCBI lineage: Eukaryota > Metazoa > Chordata > Actinopteri > Cyprinodontiformes > Cyprinodontidae > Jordanella > Jordanella pulchra. The sequence continues at coordinate 15,414 of JAUZNJ010101955.1, read as the reverse complement.
TTGGAATGAAAATAGGAACATTATAAGGTGATTTTCCTTTTATACTAAACCCCCCATTCACACCTGACTGGTTAAAAGCTAAAAGTACCTTTAGAAAATGGCAGATTGAAAGAGAAGATAATCCAACATGGAAGCAAAAAGATTGTTACTCACACTGTAAGCAGTTTCTTGGTACCTTTTCCTACTTTGAATTGTTTTTATAAATGGACTGTAACAGTTGAGTGGCATATGTCCTTCATTTATTCAGCCATGTAAACATGTTTGTTGTACTTTTATTGAGAAACACACAGAGCCCCTGACCCTCATCAGGTTCATATGATGGTAAAGAAGCTTTTTGTAAAAAAGCTCATTTGTTTTGAAAAGTTAAATTGTACTCCCCTGCTGAATAAATGTACCTAAATTATTATTTATTATTATTTTCTGAAATTATTTTTACTACGACATCAAATTAAATCAGTGTAAGGCTTTTAACACAACTTACGGTAAGGGGAGATGCCAGTAGCTGAAGAGGACGCTGTACTTTGTCTAACCGCATAATGTAGCCATTCAAAAAATGTGCTCTTAACTATAACACCTAGTTAATACTCCATTTGTTAGCCATAGTTTATCTTCCTTAACAGTGGATACTTTACAATTTTTGTATTTATAATTTGTAATTAAAACCATGTACTGTTAATTTTTTTCTCTAAGAGTTGTTTGAAAATTAAGATATAAAATATAATAATTCAGACAACTAAGGATTAAGATCATTCAAGAAAAGAGAAAACTTTTCTTCTCTGCTCAATATGGTTAACCTAGAGTATAGAAAGTTTCAGTACAATAACATCCTCAGAAAAGATGCTGATTGACCTTCTAGCCTAATTAAAGTGCACCATCACCAACAGAGAGCAGATTAGACAGCTTGGCTGTCAGGGTGACTGACAGGGTTAGGCTCTCCCCCTGCAGTCACATCAGCACTACAGAGGCACTGCATACAAAAAGCACATGGCTGTGAGTGTGGTGAAGCGCAAAGTTTAGCACCTTGCCTCCTATCAAAAGTCAGCTGCACCTTATATTAATATATGGAAATAGATAAATATACAAGTACACGACTTACGTGCTTTGGGGCTTATGTATTTATTTTTGCATTTACAGCTTTGCTTCATACATCATTCCTCCCTCTCTCCAGCTCAGAGCTGTTATCACTGCAGTGTTTTTTAAACTAAAGAATTACTTCACATTGAGCCAGAGTTAATGCAAGCCCTAGCTTCTGGCTGATGTCATATATGTACAGAGCAAACCTGAATCCACTTTAAGCAAGGTCTAGTCAGGTGAGCACTTGAATGCAACCTATATTCCCACTACAGCTCACACAGTTCTGGTTAGTATGGAAAGCTGACATGCTGGTTGGCCTATAAGCCTATTTTTTCCATGAGTAGCAAAGTCATTGGGTGGCTCAGTTGCTCTGGCAGACAAAGCTTCAGAAAAATAACAAGTATTCTGGTACAACCTCAACTCTTTTTGAGCTGGAGTTGGGCACTGCCCTTTGCTCTATATCCGCTAAGCCTCCTCTACTTTATTTTCCCTTTTTATCACATACACTATTTTTATTATACACTACTTTTATCTATGACATTTATTTTACCTTTGGTTATTCAGAATTTGTCATATTATGCAGTTATTTTAGTTGATCTTATCAGTGACTTTGTAAAAAACTATTTTACAAAACCAATGTTAAAAATGTACCTTGCATTCAACCCAACTGACTGTATTTAGATGAAATTTTTACAAGCAAAAATAATGTCCTTTGAATAATGTCTCTTTTAGCTAAGTTTATATAGAGATCTCTATAGAGCTATTTGCTCACCCATCCAAATTATTGGAATCAGGTTTTCCAATCGCTTCCATGGCCACAAGTCTATAAAATCAAGTACCTAGACATGCAGGATGTCTCTATAAACATTTGTGAAAGAACAGGTTGCTCTCAGGAGCTCAGTGAATCCCAGCATGGAACTGTGATTTGATGCCACTTATGAAACAAATACAGTCCTTGAATTTTCTCGCTCCTAAATATTACAGTCGACTATCAGCTGTAGTGAGAAACTGGAAGTTTTTTGGAAGGACAGCCATGAAATGGTAAGCCAAGGGAACTGATGGGCAGGGCTCAGTAGATGTGAAAGCACACAGTGCTAAGGCTTTTTTTGTGGAGTCATTCACTACACGCCTCCAAACTTCATGTGGCCTTCAGATTAGCTCAAGACCTTGGGTTTCCATGGTCGAGCAGCTGCATCCAAGCCATACATCACCAACACAAGCAAGGCAGTGATGTCTCCATCTGTAAATCTGATGGATGGGTTTGGGTTTGGTGGTTGCCAGGAGAATGGTACTTGTCTGACTGCATTGTAAGGTTCAAGTGTAAAGTTTGGTGAAGGCAGGTTTATGGTGTGGGTTTTTATTTTTAGGAGCTAGCTTGGCCTCTACTGTAGTTCTAGTAAAATGAACTCCAAATGCTCCAGCATACCAAGATACAGATTCCCTTACAGTAAGGGCAAACTGCAAACCAAAAGCATTGAAACATTTCCCTCTTGTATCACCCTATAAAAGCCAAACTTCCAATGTGATAATGTGACTAATAGCTGTGTTACAAAACGATTCATAGTATGTTTGTCACATAAAATCATAATAAAATACATTGATTTTTTTCTTGTTACCTGAAAAAACCTGAAAAAGTTCAAATAGATAAATACTTTTGTTAGACACCCTATGAAAAGAAAGTAATTACCTCAGAATGATCGAAAAGGCTAATGAATTACGATGAAGGTAAGCTATTAGCCATAAGCATATTCACAGAGAGAACAAAGATAGATGGAGATACTGATAATGTGAAAGTAAAAAATGTGGAGTAACTGAGAAAGATGCTGAAAGCTGCAGGCATTTATACTAAAGGCAAGAAAATATGAGTGAAAAAACTGTGAAGAAGATGGGAGGTTGAGGTTGGTTGCAGGGGCTGGCCAAGGGGGTGTGTCCAATGTTACCCTCATGAATCAGTGTCAATGGAGTGAGAAGAAAATAATTAAGAAACAGGCTAGTGCTTTGTTAAATACTGCCAAAGGTAAAAAGTCTGTTCTACTGTACGCAAACATAGTTTGGAAGGAAAAACAGAATTCAAAGAAATAGGGAAGAGGAAAATGCAAGGGAAGAAAAATCCATCACATAATAGATGCCAAACCGCCCTTCACTTGGAATTATGACGGGAGACAATATAAATAGCAGTGTCATACTGTAAATGTTTATGTACAGTAGCTATGCATGCATGTTGTGCAGCAGCTTGAGGATTTATGACCTCAGCCATAATGCACAGAAGTCGACACAAAGCTCTGAGTAATATTTCACATTTGTTATCATATCAGAAGTAAATTTGCTGAACCGTATTATGGTGCGGATAAAATATTTCAGAGATTTTTTCTTTTGACTTTCCTCATTTTGGCTGTACCCCTCTGAGGTGGGGGTGTGTGAGCTGTCAGCATGAACGCCAGGATGACTTCAAGAGAAACCAAGAGCCTGCGCAACAACACCTACGCTTTTACACACCTCAGAGGTTTTACAGCTAATAGAAGACAGGGCCACGTCACAGGGCTGTAATTGTATGTTCAAGGCTTCTAGCGGGGGCCAGCAAGGAGTTGAAATCTCTGCAGGCCAGCAGCAGAGAATGAAGAAGCCATTAGATCGCGTCGCTGCATAAAATCTTTGGCCTTCTCTAGAGATGGGTTGAGTGACACAGACAGGAGGTCATGCTTGTGCCTTATGTGAATCTCTTGTTTTTTGTTTGTACACATGTACAAATATGTGTGAGTGCGCAGAGACTTGTGTGTGAGTCTTCTAGTTGTCATTTGTAATATCCGTCAATGCATCTGAAGGAGGCACAGAGGGGATTCTTGCTTTCTGAGATGGTATCAAGTGAGTTCATTTGGATGAAGGACACATGTATGGCTGGAATTCAGAAGCTCACTTCTCATTTCAGGCTACTGTTCATCAAAACCTCAGCGCGTGATTGTAAGCTCTTTGGCCTAGTTAACACGCCATAGGGCTTGTGATGCAAATCGAACCAACCAGAACCGCTTCTGTTTTCCTGTGATGTTTGTCTTCAGGATATGTTTCTATTTTACTTTACACCAACAGCCATTTGCCTCCATATGTGGCCCTGTTCCTTGCCTTCTCAAATTTAAATATATAATCATGGGTTATTTGATGTTCTTAATACGTTATGTCTTATGCAACATGTTTGCACGATGCATAAATATATAATCACAGAGTGCCTGATTGTGTTTGCAAATGCAACAAGGGAGAAGCAGACCAGAGGTTTACGTTGTGAGAAAGGAAAAGTTTTGGGTAAAAGTTATCACAACTTTATCACGCAATGAAATCTATCAGGTTTCGTAATGTTAGAGCCACAACCATGTACATATTGTAATTCCATTTAATGTGATAGCTTGATAATAGCATCTAATTGAGAAGTTGACAGTGTACAAAACTGATAACTCCATTATCCAAAAAAAAAAAGTAAGTATAAAGCGAAAATCACCAAAGCATGGTTGTTTACAGAACAGACAGGCAGGGCAAGGGAACATCAACAAAAGAAATAGACAAGTGATCCAATATTCCGCTGGTGTAAAGTCCCACAGATCAGTTGAGATCAGTTTGGTTCTGCTCCCCATAAATCTGTTCCTTAGGGATAACTATAACTATTCAAAAAATTAAAAATTCAAATATATTTGAAAGTCATAAGTTTTTTTTAAAAGTATTCCAAAATCATACATTAGGGGAAAAAAGATAAAAGCAGGGGCAAAATTTAAAGGAAAACGTAGAACTAACGGGTGTATTCAAGTATTTAGAAGAAAAAGTCTAGAACTAATTCCAACTAAGATTGAAAAATTGTGATCCAGCGACATTCACAATCCAATCTGACAAGGTTATTTTGCAAAACATGGCAGAAATTTCTGTCAATAGATGTGTTAAACTGGTACAAACATACCATTTGTGTTTGCTGCAAATTGTGATTGTACAAAATATAGATTTTGAATAGTATATATAAAAAATAGGTCACATTTCAAGTTTTTTGTTTTTAAAAATACTATCAAAGTCCACTTAAGAGTTTTTACCTGATTTGCTGTTTTTCCATCAATAAAATACACTTAAGCTTGTAGTTTTATATGACAAATTGTGGTGATCAAAACTTTAGGGGATGTGGATGCTTTCGCAGTGCATTGTAGCTTCTGTAGCATTGCTATCAAGGCTACACATCTGCTGCTGCATGGGATTTCTGCTTGTGAGGGGTTACAGCTGAGCCAGCAAGGGGCAGCCTTGACACTGCAATGATGAAACAGTGGCATGAAATAGGCCAGTGTCAGTGTAAGTGACTCCAGTGTGAGATGGAGAAGCAAGTCTGAACTTCAAGAGCGTCTGTCAAAATTGAAATATTGACTAAGGACAAATAGAAATAGGGATTGATTGTGTAGAGACTTAACCTTTAGAAGCACATGTTTAATATTGACTTGTTTTTTTTGTTGTTGTTTTTTTTGTACTAAAATCATTCCCATATATTGTAACAAAAAAAAGGAAATTTCACATTAAGGAGCATTTTGTGTGGTGGAAATATTATAAAGAACTTTGGTATTGTTTTCTTTTCTTCTTTCTGCATTGCTGTATCTAAGCAACATCTCAGAGGCTGAAAAGGAAGCAGCACTAATAAGCTACCTCATTAAGGCGGGTGCATGGTAGGCCTTATGGTTTGTGCTGTCAACTCACAGGGCTTGGATGCAAACATCAAAAGACAGCTGAGTGTACAATGCACCCACACAGGAGTGCTAATTTGGTTTAGAAATTGGTAAACAAACTATCTACTCATTTTCCTTTCTTAGCTGTACACCAATGGAACCTTAAACCTGAGTAATTCCTGACAGCATGGTGACAACTAAAGCATGGCCATCTTCCCTCTTGGGCAAGTGCCGCTCATATAAAGGACCTCATCATTCAGGAGTTAATTTGACTGGGGTTGTTTTTTCACCCTAAGGCTATGCCAAACCTCATAGCCCCTCCATTGTTGGTCCCTGGTACTCCTGTCACTGAAAGAAAGAACATCCTGAGCGGATGCATGTACTCCTTTTAGCCACTCATGCACACACACATTAAACACACCGTCTCATTAATGCAAACACAACCCTAGTTAGATCACTATATGTAATAAATTGGATTAAATTCCACTGGCTAAGCATTGTGATCTCGTAGGGTTAATTAATTTCAGTCCATTCTGTCCATGTTTTTTCTGCTTGAACACATGCTGACACTGTTATTGTGTGGCGTCCTGCTCATTGAAGAGGTATAATAGGCTTACGAAGGAGGGAGAGGAAGCTGTAACGTTTCCCACTATGAACTGATTTGGATTCTTTCTGTCTTGATTCAAGGAAGTACGCTACACTAGTCAGGTTTAATATGGATGCCTCCCCCTCCCGCAGCCTCTTTCCGGCTCTTATCTTTTCTCCCCTGAAATGACAAAAACCTGAATGGCTTCTCAGGGCCCCTTGTTTCTGCCTGGATGCTATCTAATTTGGTTTTAATATATTTATCTATTCATTATTGTTCCCTTTTATTAGCCAGCTAATATTGTTCATAATTTGTCCTTATCTAAGAGCCTGACAGTCAAATTTGCACTCCACCTCAGCAGACAGATGGGTAAATGACCCCTTCCCATGCTCCTCTCCTTCCTTCATACATCTCCACTTCTCCAAACTCCAATGAAACATGACTGGCGGCACGCTGTATAAGTAGTTGGCATAGCAACCTCCCCATCCTTCTGACAAGTACGTTTTCTCCATAGCACACGCTCTCCCCTTGCTGTCACAATATCCCTCTCTCTCCCACTCCTTTCTCGCTCTCTTACTGTTGCGACAATTGAGGAAAAAGACAGACAGTGCCGAGAAATTTAAAAAACCAGTGAGCACCGAAAGTAGTTGATACACTCTTCTTCATCCCCCTCCACCAGCCCCCTCCCATGCCTCTCCCTTTCAGTGCTCTGCTGTTCCCTCATTCTACCCACCACTGGTAGTGATACACCAGCTCTGGTGGCATACCTCTTTTATTCATCCTGGCTTATCGAGGACTGCAGGACCATATGCCCGGTAACTTACACTTTGGGCTCATTGCTCTGACTCTCCCTTACATTTACTCTACCCTATCTCTAACCCCCCCTTTCTTGCTCATTCTCTTCTAGTCTCATTTTGTTCTGCTGGTTTCAAAAAGTGCGACTTAGCCTCATTGTTACTTAGTAAATATCAGCTGACTGTTGAAATCTTGACTGGTTTCTTACATGATCAGGGAATACATGGTAAGAAGTGTTCTAGAAAGTCTAGAAAAGCCAGGCTATGAATGCAATGAAACCCTGGAAGCATGCTTGTAGTTAATGCAGACAAAATAAGATAAAATTGTATAAAAGCAAACACAATATTGGTTGGAAAAATTAGAAATGTTGAAATTGTTCAGCCGTTTCAGCTGTTGGTGGATATTCCAATGAGGCGGAGATCCCCCGAGATTCCAGTTTATATTCGTCGTAGTACAAAAGTGTTAAAGATGTCATGAATTTGCTGTAATTAGTGATTAACCTATTAACATTTTTAATTGCTGTTTTATTTTTCCATTTTCAACTTTAGCATGGTATTACTAGCATAACACAAGATGATGTAAGAATTAAAACAATTAAATTAAAGCATGTTTCCTGCCTTCCTGTCATGAATGACAGTTTGGTTATTCTAGTTACTAATATTTTAAGACAAAGAAAAAATGATTGCCTATTTAAAGTGTCTAAATAATCTGCTATTAGCATTTAGTGTGAATGGCAACGTTGTTTGGCTAGTGTAACTAAAGAAGATTGAGTTCAAAAAATACAAAAAAGGCAAAGTTCCTTTTATCTCCCTTAAATTGTTTTCTCCTACACCATGGCAGCCTAAAACCAATTCAGTTAAATTCAATGCAAACATATTTTATTCATCCCATAGGAAAATTCAGTTACAAAGTCACCCACTTCTAGTCACCTATTAAGTATTTTTGAAATGATGAATAATGTGCCCAAGCTCCCAGACTGGCACCATTGTTGTATTATTGAAATAAAGTATTTGAGCAGTTATTTTAATTCTTTAGATTTCCACTTTATTTATTTAGCTTAACCTCACTGAATCACAAGGTCTTGTCTTTCAGAGCATTTGAAGAACACAGGACAAACAGTAAGGTAGTAATAATATTTTCCTATATTTTAAGATGGATTAATCTCTAACCATCAGTGCTATGAATAAACATAATGGGGACATTAAAGTATCAGGATGCCGCAGTTTTGTCTCAGTTAAAGTGTGAATATATTCTGCCACCATGAGCTGTAAAGACATCCTAATGCCAGCGTGTTATAGAGTTTTCACAGTGAATGTGCAGGTGCTTATTGGACCCCTGAAATGTTTAAGTGATCATAATTTGTTTTAAATATTCAAAAGCCATGTTTTGGATATTTGCAAAAAGATTCACACAGACTTGCTGACAATGAAAGGTAACTAAAAAATGTGGTGTTTTGACAGCATTTATCTTTAATTGTTCATACAAGCTGAAACTGTGAATTATGATGGAAAGTTTAGTAAATGCTATAAACACATACAGTGTTGTTTAATTTCACCAGGGTCTAGTTAGTTGATTCTGCGCAATTTTTGAACTGAAACATTATTGTTCTTACTATAGTTTGCTATTTATGTTGTTATTATCTGTTGTAAAACATATTTCACCTGTTTTTAATGTCAGTATTATGTGCCAAAACATGTTTGCCACCATTTCCTCAGTTTCAGATCTACTGCTACTGCTTAGAAACTGTATTATGTTACTTGTTTTTTTATGCTACAGTTGTCTCTTGAATTTATTTCAGATTAGTATCTTTCTCAGATATAAAACAGAGGTTTTGTGGCTTGACCTTATATTAGTGTCTAAATCATTGTGCGAAGCAATATGGTACAACAATGTCATATATAGTGACCACTGGTCCTTTTATACTGCGAGTCCTATAAATATTATTCCATTTAACTAGAGATGACGCACCAGTTAGCCATCCTGAAGCTGCAGGATGGAGGCAGCATCATATTTTAAAACATGCCACATAGAGGTTGTTAACAATATGATTCTCAGAAGGACCCTCTAATAAAATTGGTAAAGGTCATGCATTACCTCATAACTTCTCATACCTACTTGAAAAAGAATATTACAGGCAAAGTTAGAACAGAAACACATATAAAGTTCCGTGCCTTAACAAATGTATACCTATATCACTGTTTAATTTTTCACATGAAAACAGAAACAGCCCAGGAAGGCACTTATTGTGTCATTTAATTTTTTTTCAAAATCAGAGTTCTTAAGTTATAAAATTGTAGAGCAACCTTTTATTGCAATTTATAAAATACAAACATCTACAGCTTTTATAGGGAGCTACAAGCTTAACAGATGAAATACACATTTAACTAGGTCATTATCTCTCCCTCCTCATATTTTTAAATGCAGTATGTTCAAGAGGGCAAACACACATAAGCCTGAAAGACTATGTTCACAACTATAATAAAAGAGCAAAAACAAATAATGACTCAAAACTACCTTTGAAAATGCAGACCAATTAATTCACAAAACCCTAACCTTTGATAATATGTGGACACTATAGGCAGCATTTTACAGTAAGTTGTTTTGTTTTTTAATCATCCTTTTAAGATTTCTCTATTTCAGTCATACCTTCCTGTCTAGTGTTTACTAATACTGTCTTGTTCTTTAAAAAAAGCTGATTTCTTTTATTTTTCACTTTTCATACTTGATAAAAACTACATTTTTTCTTTTTTGTTGCATTTTATTTTATGTTTAACCAAACCTTTATCTCAGCAAAGCAAGGATCACTTCCGTTAAAAGAAAATTAATCAGTTCACACATGCCGTAATGTCACAGGACGGCTCTCTGTTTGTGGTGACCACAATCATTGTATGATTCATCAGACATTAAAGTCAGACATTTGCAAAGATGGCTTCTACCAGGAACAGGTTGAAAACAGGACATTTAGTCACGTTATCATGGGCGCCCATTTTTTTGCTACTTAACGTGTTGAAGCAGAGAAACGCAGACTACAGCTGCAGAGCACAGGCTCTCTGTCTACCGGGTACGTCATCACTCACGTAGCCAATGTGTTCTGTTTTTTTCTGTTGGGCTCAAATTGCCTTCGCCAATAAATTTTAGTCAGTCAGAAACATTGCAACTATAGACTGTGACATATATCAAATTACTGGAAATGTGTTCAAATGTCAGATTAGGATTATTGAATATAATTATGTCACAAAAGTCATATAGAAAAAGATTATGAGCATACCAGTGTTTCACTCACACAATGTTTTGCTTCACACATGGACAAAAATGTAGAATAAACTGAAATTTTATGAAAATGAACAAGTGAAACTCACAGTTTATTTGACATCAGTTTTCCTCCTGTGTGCAATCATAGTCACAGAATCATCAAGCTGGTCCTATACCCTTTAACACGCTTGTCTATTACCCTTTAACACGCTTGTCTATAACTTTCTTCTAATCTCCTAAGAAAACTCTTTCAAATCCACCAATTAGTGGTGATAGTTGAGTTTTTTTATGTGTAGTCCACATTTTCTTGACATGCTCAAACTCAAGGTACTAAAACACAACCGTTTCTTATAATGTATATATGCAAATTAGCAGGTAAATGTGTTTAAAAACACAGTTTCTGTGGCCGTTACGCTGATTAAATTTCAGCCTATAAACCTAAATTCTGCTTTATTTTGACAACTTTTAGTGTAAACAGCTAATTTGAATGTGAATGAATGTGCTAGATAGAAATATGGGAGGTGGTGCCCACATGTCAGTTGCAGAGTCGATATGCTACAAAAAAGTGAGGGTATCATAATAATTTCACTGCATAACACAGAAAAGCACAGGCAAGAACTCTACAACTTCATGGACCCACTATTTTTACACCTGAAAGTATACATAAGTGGACTACTTCTGTCGACTACTTTTTCATGCCATTATATAATTTTATTGGTAAAAAACATAAAACCTATTTATAATTTTGTATTTACTTCACTAATATCGGGCAACACTAAAATATAATGAAGTATGTTGTATTTCAAAGTGATGCTGTTGTAAGCTTCAGTGAGGGTGAAATTATTTTTTTATCTCATTATAATAGTGTTTACATAGATTACCCTCTTTCCAATTAAAACCAGAACTGCATTTGCAATGTAGTCTGGTTTTATTTTAGGAACAGTCTTTGCAATTTTGACCCCACCCCCACCCCAACCACCCACCCACAGACACAAGCCAACACACACACAGACACACACACAGATACACATGCAAACATCCTTGACTCATCTTCCTGATCCAACCACAAAATTTATATTTTCCCTCCAGCAAATGGAAGGACCATCTTGGCCTTTCATTTTCCAGTTCAGGGCATTTCTTTTTTTTGCAGATAAATGCTTTCCAATCCACCCTGACAGATGTCACATTGCATCACTTCCATTTTTTATACATAGCCTTTGATCCTGCCACTTGCAATAAGGAGCTAGTGCTGGGGACGTCCCTCCCTAGACAAGAGCTCTGACACGTGTGATTATTTTAAAGGTGCATCACTGATGGTGCTGTGAGTGGAGAAACCTTTACTGGATGCAATGCCTTACTGCGAGGTTTGTGGGTTGGGTCAAGAGATTGCTACAGCACTGCACAGTGTGTAGTAATTATGAGAACACCTCGTCAACACCACTGGTTGCGATTTATTCTGCTCACCTCCTCTTCGCTGCAGAGGTTGTTGGTTCAGTCCCTTACTCAGTCTCTCCACTGTGACTTCACGGGTCAGAGTTTGAGAAACAGTCTGTACAAAGAAAATGACTTTAGTGCTTCTTGCTTCTGGCAGAAACACAACACCATAGCATTAATCATACAGCACCAGAGCACATCAGTAAACACGGGTGTCAGGTCAAGGTAAAGATCAGATCCCACAGCATTTAACGGGACTCAATAGCATAAAGGCAATCTATTGAACAGTCAGCGTTATTCATGGCTTGTCTCACAGACTTCGACGCTCCCTGAAGAGACACACTATTGTTCCTTGAAGAGTGCGTTGAAATATTTCTCTGGCTCCGCAAAAAAACTCTGGATCAGCAGCAATTAGTTGGGTAAGAAAGAGATAAAGGGAGGAAGAGAGGAGGGCAGCAGTTGAAAAAGAAATGAGAGGCAAAAATGTGGAATCAGCGAGAGGAAAAAGGGAAATCATGAAAAGAGAGCAGGGGGAAGAGATGGCTGAATAACGGGGGAATAGAAAGGATGAGTATAAGGAGAGAAGTCATAGTTTTCAGTCAGTACAGTTAAGTGTGTAGGAGGATGGAGCAGCCTGGAGCCCCCCTTGCTTTTTACATGACCAATGACTCTATCATTGTCTTGGGTCTGACTCTCATGCATATGTGTGTGAGAAAAGGTCTTCATTTTTTTATTTTTCATTTTTTCTTTCTCCTTTCAATTTATGAGAAGACTCTTACCCCTTTCTTTTGCAGCTCATGTCTCCATACAGGACCAGATCCACTTATATTGGAGATTGATCAGTACTGGGAAAGAAATAATTTTAGTACTTAAGCCCGACTTCGTGTAAAATGGGTTTGTTGCAGGACATGTGAATGTATTGAATATATTTGTTTGTTCCTGTGGTAAATTTGTTTTAGTGTAATGACAGTGTTTTCCATTATCATCCTTCTCTATAATTGGTTTCATAATTGAGGTTAGGTAGAATTTAACCTTTTGTCTCTTTCTTTGTTTCAGAAGACAGGAAGTTGTTTGTTGGGATGCTGAATAAACAGCAGACCGAGGAGGATGTCTATCGTCTCTTTGAGCCTTATGGAGTCATCGAAGAGTGTACGGTCCTAAGAGGTCCTGACGGAAACAGCAAAGGTAGGTGCCAGGATGCGACTGTCGGCTTTACTTTTGTCAATGACAGAGAATCAACTCCATGTGTTGTAGTATTTTGTGTGAGTCTGTATGCTTACCAGGGTGTCTGTGTCTTGAGATCATGCAAATTACAGATGGCATGTAGTTCAAATATAGGTCAAGCAGCCTGTTCGCTTAATTTGTCATTTTGATTAGTACGCTTTGTGATGTGTGAGAAAGTCATCAGCTGTTAAGAAAGAAAAGACTCTTGATTGACTTGAACTGTTAAAAAAAAATCATAAAACAAGTACTCATAACCATAATTCAAAAAACATTCCATAGGATGATGCTGCCACTACTTTGGTTCACTCTGGGAATGGTGTATTGGGACAAAAGGATGCAGCTTTCATGACAAAAGTGGGCAGTAGTGAGAGATTTTAAAACTTGGGGTGCACAGAAAACGTTGGATGTATAAAACAGTGCATAAACTTCACCTTAATACTAAAACCGAATCTGTGTGGAATTGATTCCAGAATCACATGTTTTTTCGTCCACCCCAACCCCGCCCCTGTTAATATATGCACATCATTATGAATCATCGGAAGGCCCCATCATGTGTAAAAAAGAACCAAGGCAACAATACTCTCAGACCACCTCGGGAGACTGTGCCAACACACTTCAGGGAGATTTATTACAGCCAACCAACAACTTACCAAATGAGATCAAGAACTAAAATAACTGTCTGAAAAAAAAACGAAAGTCTCATTCCTGTTTTTTGTTACAGTGTATATGAAGTTAAAAAGTCTAGCTGTTTAATTGGGCTGAATCATTGCTTAATGCTGATCATTATGTTGTGCAAAAAGATCATTGTTAGGACATGGATATGACCCCCATGTTTCTATAAGGACAACTGTCACAACACAAACATGTAAGGTAATCTTAATACTTCAAACGATTCAGGGCATCACCAACATAAATAAATAAGAGTTCTAGAAGCCAGCCCTAATAGACAAGCCTGCTTGAAGTCTGTTCTCAATACAACTATAACTCTAACTTATTTAGAAGAGTGACCATTATTATTGTTTGAGCTATAAAGGAACCCTGAAATGAGGCAGCCAACATGCCACTACATTTGTGAGACTAAATACAAACACAGCTTTATAATGAAAATGTCTTCTTTTCTTAAAACAAGTTCGACATTTACAGACCGTGTCCTACTGCAACACAAGTGCAGCGATAGCTCTGATTATGTTTGGAAATCGACTCCTTAATTCAAAATGTGATTTTATGTGTATCATAGAAAAATTTTTCTTTTTTGAGTGTTTTTTTATTATTATGATTAGATAAAAAAAGCATTCTCCTTCTAATTCCATAGTTGCAAACCATACCAAAAAGGGCTGCTTGCACTCTAAACTTGGTTTGGTCCAAACCTGTCTTGGTGTGTCAGCCTTGCACACACACATGTGTGTAGGGATCTACTGTGTGCTGTATGTGCCCCATATTCAGGCTGACCCACAAATAGCTCCCATTTGCTCATTTATATACAATTATTCACTATGGGGGGCAGAGCAGAAAAGTGCTAAGAGATCAGACTGTCAAACAAACTAAAGTTTCTCTGGTAGGTAGTGGACACACACTAAAAACCTTCAAAAACAACGAAAAAGCTTGTGATCCACATTCTTTGACTTTTTCTGTAACTCTCATATACTCTGGTCTCTGGTAGCATCCAAATATGTTATGTTGTTATGCAGTAAGCTTGTTTTTTTACATAATGAAGGAGTACGCTTTGTGAGAGAATGTGATAATATGGTATTATAAAAAGCAATAGTTTTATTAACTGACTAGATTGGCATTGGGCAATGGAAAAGGACAGTGGTGGGCTAAGACAAATGTCCTTAATACTGGAATTGCAAATTGGTAATTTTGAATTTTAAATTTGTTTATCTCTTTTAAACTAAAATCCCGTTTTTCTCTCAATTAATTTCTTTTCCAAAAAACGAATCCAAGCTGTTTTGTTAGTTTTCCTTAGTTTCTATATATCAATGTTTAAAAATAGATATTTAACAGAGAGAATCAGCAGAGAGAAAGAAACAGGTCAGAATAAGGAGGAAAACACAGAGATAAAAAAATTAGCACCTAAAAAGAAATGGTGAAGACAAGACCTGCTGTCCTTCTCTCTTTCTGAATGCTAAAATAAAAATTCAGTTTGGCTACTGACAACATAGTGCACTTTGGCTTTAACAACCCTGTATTTAAATCAATAACAGCTAATCAATTTGGTCCAGTTGTCTCAAAGGACGATGGACTGGCAACTTGTCCAGGTTCACCAGCCCCTAGAGCAGGGGTGTCAAAGTCGTTCCAGAAAGGGCCGTGTGGCTGCTGGTTTTCTTTCCACCCAAGCCTTAGCACACCAGACTCCATTCATCTCATCAA
>JAUZNJ010101944.1:0-21098 GCA_034780135.1 Jordanella pulchra | reverse complement strand
ATGTATAATAAATAATATATATACATGCATATATATATATATTCCACTATATTTGTCATGTTTTAATTATGATACATCAAAATCTCGCTTTCACAGTCCAGAGGTCATGATGCTGTCAAAGCCTGATGCGTCCCCTGTAAACATTGTACCGCCTCAGGGGGTAACAGATTGGGTCCCTCTGTAGAAGTGTGTGCACAGTGGAGTGTGTTTGTTTTTGCAGGAGCTGAGATTTGTAAATGCCAGTGGTAATTAAAAAGATGCAGGACTGATATGGCTGAAAAAAGGGGGTTGTGTTCCATTTCTGTCAGTGGCTTTGATGATTGAGGTTTACTTTGAACGCAGAAAGCAGTACTGTGAAGGAGGTTGTCTGTGTGTGTGTGCATGTGTGTGACTCAGCGTCAAGCCGTCCAAAAAAATCCATGTATTTATACTCATAAAGCTAATTATAGAATATAGTGGCTGTATTGAGCAAGACTAAGAGCAGGAAGCATTGGTCTATTACACAGGTTAAGGCAGTGCATCTATTAACAAGGCAAATACACTTGATATAATTAGAAAAAAAGATTGAAGTAGATAGATTTTTTGTTTGTTTTGATTAATCAGTAAATTACAGGGACAACAACAAAATTATGTTATACCCAATGAGTAGAAGGTGCTTATAAACCAAACCCTGGAATGTGTGGAAATGAAGATGAAGCAAAACAGTTCTTATAATCATAGGTTAGGGTGGAACATGGAGGATGTTTGCCCTAAGGGTTTTGATCTCTCCTCGCTTAACAGTGAAGAGTCCATCAGCAACAGATACCCCTCAATTATTCAGGAGGTTAGCATAAAAAATAAATGGCTGTTTCCTGTAGTGAAAGGTGTGGTGGTGCAATGGTGTGTCAACCTTTGAGGCAGCACATCTTTACATCTTAGCCTAGGCAATTGCTTCCTCTTGATGCTAAATGTGCATCGCTGGTTTAGCTTGATTATTGACTGAATTTTTGCTGCTGGGGACGTACCCCATTGTAATCATCACAGAGGAGGAGCCCAAATGTTTTCTGGGTAGACTGTGAGAGCCGCAGAGCTGTCTTGTGTCACTGAGTGCTAAAGGTCTGTAAAGCTTGATACATATTCTGAGAAGAACAAAAAAAAAAACGCACAAAATGATGCAAAACGATGCTGGATATTTTGTGATGGTCAGCAAATACTGTAAAATATTTTCAGTCATTTTACTCAGCTACAGCTCAAACTGTATGATGAAACTGTGGGGTTTAAAGGTTCACAGCTCGGGCGTGCAGGTGGCGCTGTGGTTAGTGTGCACAACCCATGTATGGAGGCTTTAGTCCTCGACGCGGGCGACCCAGGTTCGAATCCGGCTTGTGGTCCTTTCCCGCATGTCTCTCCCCCTCTCTCATATCCCCTTTCCTGTCAGCCCCCTGTCAGAAAAACGAGCCACTAGTGCCGTAAAAAGCTCAAAAAAAAAAAGAAAGAAAAAAAGGTTCAAAAGCTCATAATATCTGTTCCCACACAGTACAACCTGATGCTCAGAACACACATCGGACTCACTGCCAAAAGAGATGGCATTGGTCATATTTGTCTATGCTGGTTGGGAGACAACACTCCCCAGAAGCTAAAATTCACCCCGATCAAAAATATTCTCAAAGATCAAAGGGCAAAAAGTGTATGTATAGGTCTAAGTGAACACTGGAGAAATCAACAGTTATCAGTTGTAAAATTGGGTAACATTTGTTAAACAAAAATACTTTGCAACTATCTAAAAAAATAACAGGGTATTGTAATTTATCCATGGACAACAATAAACACTGCCCATAGGGGCTAAAATCACAAATTTACAAGCTTTTTTAAAAGCTGGATGCACCAAATGCAGATATCCTTATGCCACAAACTGGTAGCCAGACAATCCCTTTCAGGACTTGTTGGTAAGGAAGATAAATGATTGCTTTACCTACAGCTCACAAGTGCTAATAAAATAAAGTAGCCCCAGAACTTCACAATATCAGCTCCGCTTTTGACTGTATGTATGGCTTTTCTTTCTGAAACATCTTCAGAAATGTACATTATTGTCATCAGTTCACAAGATAGCTTCCGAAAGGTCCTGGGACTGAAATTATGTTTTCAAAAATGTGACATGATGCTTGGTGCTCTTTTTGGTCGGGAGTGGTAGCAACACTGGGAGGCTCCCATTTACTACATCTTTGCTCTTACCTATTAAATCATGAACACAACCTTGAATGATGCAAGTGAGGCCTTGAGTGCTTTCATATTCATATTCTTTCTTAAGGGGCAGAATGGGTCAAAATTAATTTCTTTTCTGGAAAGATTCACTACTGGTCAAATGCTTCCGCTATTTATGCCAAAGACTCTTTGGGGCTCCTTAAAGTCCCAAAGTTATCAAAAAAATGGTCCTGTAACCATTTTTTAGATTCATTGTTGTCAATTTAATTGTCTTAACTCATTCCACATTTAGTCGGGCTACTTGTATCACATATTAAATGTGCAAGATCTTAAACATTGTGATGAGAAAACAAAAACAAAAAATATTTAACAGGGATTAAACTTTTTCAGCGCATTCTATGTGTGTGGGTTAAACTTACATTTTTCATTTTCATTAAGGTTTAATGCCTGTTGTGACAGCTTAGAAGTGGGCATGGCAATGAACAATACAGTGTTGTCACATATTTTCCCTGCAGTTTTAGGATTAGACTGGTAGAAAACCCATTGTTCTATAGATCATTGCACTTTGTTCTAGGTGTCAACTATTTGGCACTCACTGTCTGACAGTCTTTGTTTTCTCTTTGACTTCATTCTTTCTTTCTTTTTACTGTCTGAATGATTTGTGACTTTCCTTTTTCATGTATTTAAAACTTTTTCTCCATGCAGATTGGTTTACAAATAAAGAAAAACTTGGTAAAAGGAAGCTCTCCACGGACTCTAATATAAGCTCATATTCTGCTTGTCTCGTCTCCACAGGTGGTCCATCACGCTGGTCCTCCCCACCATGCGACTGCTGCTGCAAAAACCACAAGGGTGATGGCGAAGGCGAGAGTGGCACTTCCTTTAATGAGCTTTCGACATCCAGTTCGGAGAGCCAGTCAGAAGCCAGCTCTCCCCAGGGAACTGTTGTCTGTGGTCCAGTCAGTCGTCAGTCGCACCCTCATGCCAAAGTGCAAACCCTGGATAGGCCACCGAAGAAAGGCCCAGTTAGTATGATTCAGCAATCTGACCAGCGACGGAAGAGTGACTTACTGCGCACTCTTACAGCCAGCTCGCGAGACACCAGTGGATCTAAGAAACGGCCTGCAAAAGAAAAGCTGACGGTTGAGGAGGAGCTGGAAAAGTGCATTCAAGACTTCCGCAACATCAAGATCCCAGAGAGGTTTCCTGAGAGGAAGTACATGTGGCAGGCTGACCTGCTGAGAAAGTACCGCCTTTGAGGCTGACTTTTGAAGGAATGCATTAAAGGAGGAGATGCGAGGCCAAGGATCAGTTTCCGTGTTTTTCCATCGATTTCTTCAGCTAAATTAAAGTTTTCAGAGAAACCAAGACGTAATCATCTAAAGGGAATTGCATAGGCTAAAAAATGTAATATGTACAGTATGTATTTAAATGTAGTTTAGACCAAGTATATACTGTAGGTATGTGCAGTAACTGGCTAAATGCATCAGTGCTGCACTATTACAACAGACCTAACTGATTGAACAATTGAAAGCCTTTTACTGGCTGCACCTGGTGTTACCGATGGCTAATGGATTGCACAAACTATAATTGACCATCATTTTGATGGGAAAAAAAAACTACAAGCTCTACATTTCTGATCCAACAGAGACAAACACTGATTTATTGCCTGTACGTATGAGTGTGTTGGTATGTATGTGTGTGTTTGTAGCCAGGTGGCCTGGAGGTCAAAGATAAATCTGCATCAGGACTCATTAATAATTCATGCAGTTCCAACAGAGCTCTCTTCACGAATACTCCCTGAGATCTCTGCTGCCACAGCGGCACAAACAGCTGGGTTGATTACTTCACTTTTAGGTAATATTTGGGGACTCTTAAGCTAGAGGGAGGCACAATTTCATCAGCATATAAATTAATTCACCTTCTCAGAGGGAGGTTAGGTTGCAAATGTGCCCTAAGAACACCAAATAGTTGCATATGGCTTTAATTTTGACAAAGTTGCATGGACATAGACAAACAGCCAGTTGTGATAAATGAAAGAGCAGGTAAACTTTGAAGGCAAAGATTTGATAAATTACACACACAGATCACAGTTATCAAGCTATATTTATATGCATAGAAAAAAATCCAACTTTGTCACATTGTACAATAAATCATTGTATAATTAAGCCTCACTCTGTATGACATAAAGACAGAATAAGAAAGGCCTGTTTTATTTTGTAGCACTGCCAACACAGTTTGAGGCTTTCCACACTTGTTGTTAACAAGCTGATACATAGTTATTGATGACTGGTGTGATGATAAAGCTGATTGATGAATTCTTGTTTACAGTTACTAACTAGGTCGTTGGGTTCCTAACAAAAAGATGCAGCTTGTGTATTCAGTGAACGTGAGTGATTACTCATATATTTAAGCTTTTAGTGGTGATTTAATGTACTACAAAGGAAGTACAGAAACTAGAATGGCAGGGATCTTCAATCTGCTGGTACCATAGTAGATGTTTGAAAAAAAAAACATTTTTTTACTGCAATAATAACATATTTGACTTATAGGAGCACAATACACGTGGTTTAAATGTAATCACAATCAAATGTAAGAGCATAATAAAAGTAAGCCGTGTGTTTTCATTATTATATAATAAGACACACACTTAAATAAGACTAGGGAGACTGATTTCACTGAGAATCCAAGCAATGCAACTTAATTAATTTACTTTATATGCAGCAATGAAAAAGTAAATATCATCTTAAGGGCCTTTTCATTATAAAAAAAATTAATTTTGTTTCACACCTTGTTTTTGAACAAAAAGATTTACCATGACTATACAGATTCAGAATACTCACTGAGGTGTGCTCATTTATCTGCGTCCATGTGGAAGTTAATTTTTGTTAGCCAGAGTAAATTTCTCTGTTTTTTTCTTTTGAACAGAATTTTTTTATTGAATAAGAGTAAGGATGTTCCGATCCCCTGGCTTTTGTAAAAATTGTGTTAAGATGGTATTTAACTTCCATCCACCTTCACATAGGTATGAACTTAAATGGCATCCCATTCTTAATCCATAGAATTTTATATCATGCTAGCCCACCCTTTGTAGATATAACAGCTTCAACTCTTTAAGGAAAATTTTAAACTCTTCGAAAAGTCTTTTAAAATGTTATTATTATCAATTCTAGAATTTTATAAATTATAAGAATTTATGTCCATTCTTACAATTTAAGACAATTTATAACTAGCAGATACTGATGCTGCACAACAAGTTCTTCCAAAATTAAAATAATGATCTCTGACTTTAGCATATCGCATATTCAAACAGAGAGATGTTATCCAAACACTTCCCTAACAGTAAGCATGTTGTTGTTTTTAATATTCTGGTATACTGAAGCATCCAGTGACAGAATGCTTTACAAAATTGCATTTGACATTTTGAATTGTACTTGGTAATTTAAGGCTTAATAGCAGCTGTTCAACTATGGAAACCCATTCCACCAAGGTCACTAGAAACTTTTATAAAGCTAACCAGAGATCCACCAAAAGTTTGGATGTCTACAACTATTGGTTCTGCAAAATCTGCAACTATGATATTTCATGGCAAAGACTTATCACTTACACTTTGTTAGAATTACACCAACAGGTAAATATGTAACAGGGAATAATTTTTTTGACCACTTATTAAACAAACATTTGCAAAATGGTCAACAATCCAAGGTACTGGATTTTACTTAGTCTTGGCAGCCAACATGATTTGAAAGTATACAGTATATTGCAATGATGTTCATTGGGAATATTGCATATCTTCTGTTTCTCAGCTGTTAATGGTTTTAACTCACTAACCTGCACTTTAAAAGTACATACTTTTTCATCTGTTTAAAACTGCTGAGGCACAATGAGCTTGTTTTTGTAACTTGCTTGCAGATTGGAACGATTCCAAAAGTACAAAATGTGTTGTAGAGTTAAGTTGCTAACTTGGTTGTTTAATTATTTCTCATGACAGCTGTAAAGAAACGACATTGTTGAATACAAGGTAACCCAGCTAACTCTAAGAGAGAGTAAGGAGAGAAAAGAAAATGTAGAGATATTTAAGGAATAAATTGTTTTGGCATTAGGATGAAGCATTTTTATACTTAAGGTCATGTGGAGGTTTGTGCTTTGAAGACAATATAGGAATTTGCATGTAATGAATAGAAAATCAAAAAGAATGGTATAAACAAAAAAAAGTTTAATCATGAAATCCCTACATAAAAAGGCTAAACATAATATAATACATTGAAAACAAAAAAGCCAAAATTATAGTTCTCTTGAAGCTGTAGTGAAAAAACTTCATTGCCAAGTACAAATTGACACATCAACATCTGAATGTTAACAAGGTGAAGCACAGAAGACGAAGGATCCTGCAATATATATATGAATGAACATAAGCTGGAGTACCCGGAGAGAACCCACTCTTCCATTAGGAGATCATACAAACTCCATGCAGAGAGACCTTGGGCCGGGAATCAAACCCAGAATCTTCTTGCTGCAAGGCAACAGTGCTACAAAGTGCGTCACTAAAAACTGCAGATGGATTAAATATTCAAATTATTCTAAATATATATGGTCTTTTTTATTTCAAGCCAGTGAATAAATGAACATACTACTTAAATACTTATTTACATTTTAATCATTAAAAAAGGAATGTAGTACAAAATGCTGAAGTATTAGTTATTTTTCTATATACTGAAATTACATTTATTTCAATAAAATTTAAATGTTTTTACAATGCACATGAAATTAACTTTCCATGAGAGTCTATTAAGAACTGTATTTACTAACATCTCATTTAGCAGCTTAGGTTTATTGTTTTAGGAACCTTGTTTCAGTACATGGTAGAAGCAAGGGTACGGTTTTCCTCATGTGAGCTTTAACAGAAGCTATAACAGGACCTAGTTTTATGTATTTACAAATATATAATTTATAATTGAATGCAATTTCAATTTTTTTATCAGAAAGCTAATCTTTTCATCTGGGCTACAAATCAGATTTAAATGAAAAATCACTGATATCCAAGCTAAGCAATGTTATATTTTCTGTATATATTGTAGAACATACAGATTCATAAGTCACTGCTGCTATGCTCTTCTCAGAGATCCACTAGTCTGCCAATAATATAAAACTCTCTTTGTGATATTCAGTGCTTGGCATTCACAGACAAAAGAAAATAAGTGACATATATGTACATTAAAATAAAATGTAGCTGTTTTTTGGTCAGCAGTATTAAAATTGGTCATTAGCTTTTTTTTTTTCTCTCTTTTCTGTTAATCCAAGTGTTAGACTTGGTGAAAAGTGACCAAAATATTTCAATAGCGACACTTTTTTTAAACTTATGTGGAGGATAACTGGCAACTATCAAAATACTAAAATCAAAAGTGAATGCAAGAAAAACATAGATGGATCAACAAAACATACTAAATATGTTTCACAATGGTTCACTGACAGATGGTCTTCAGTCCAAAGCACAAGTCTGCATTATACAGTAATAACAGCAATAACCTCTTCGGTGAAACTACAAAAACCAGAGCAATTTGGGTGTGAAATGGGAATAATAATCATAATCACAATTATAATCATAATAATAATAAACCAAAAAAGCTGAAATTTTGTAGGTATAACCTTTTAAAATTTTAGGATTACCCCATACATTCAGTCATTGTACTTGTGGTTCTTCTTTCTTCATGAGGTGATAGATCAGCTAAAAGCTAATCTGAACTTATCGTATGTTGTTGGCATCCATGGTTTTGTTTTTGTTCTTGTTTTTTCAGAGAGTTCACAATAGTTTACATATCTATATAAATGAAAATGTTACAATGTCTAAAACTGTCAACAATACTAAGTACAATGTTAAGGAACACATTTCAGACATTGCTACTTTTAATGATTTAAATACCCTATTAAAGTACAGAACTTTAAAAGCATCTATATAATCAGCCTTTGATATGTTCTGAAGGATGAACATACACTTTGGGTAGTTTGGTTTGAAGCATGACTTGATAAAAAGCTTTTCATGGAAAATCACTAACTGCTTACTTCTAGTTAAAACTGCTGTTATCTGGAGCTCAGTTAATAGTTTTATGCTTTACCCTGTGTACGAAAAGCACAATGATCTAAACACATTTCACACTACAGGAAAAGGTTTCTGGATGTCTTGTAGTGAATGGTTTTATAGCTTTTAGTTTATAAGGTGTTGGTATGAGAAAATATCATTACCTACTGTTCTAGACTGTAGTTTCTTCTTTCCGATTGTGTTATATTAAAACCACAAAATCATTGTATTTGGCCATCTTTCTTCCTGGACCAACATAAAATTGTCTACCTTTGTGAAATGGTATATAGATAACACAATTAATAATTGTAATATTGTGGTTTGCTTATTAATGCTATGCCCCCAAAATAAAATCGCTTTGAAAATGATTTCATTAGTGACTATCATATCATATCCTCTTTTTTTTGGGAACGTTAATCCATATACAGCATTATGATGACCGGGGAGCACACAAGACAGGTCAGGTCAAAGATATTTATGCAGAATTTTAAAGCAAATCTTAGTTTTAAAGCAATAACCCATATCTATCTAAAAATTGGGAGTATAGCACAAAAAAACCTACCAAGCCATAGTCCACCTAAAATCAAATGCCTAATGGTAGAAACAGCCAAGAGGCATATGATTGCTCTGGAGGAGATTAAGAGATTTAAAGCTCAGTTGGGATCTGAGAATTTTTTGACAGGACATGTATTTTTTTGTGTACTTCATAAGTGTGACCTCTTTTAAGGAGGGGCATAAAAAAAGAATGGTTGAAAAAACGAATGAAAAAAGTTCTGCTTGCCTCAGGTGATAAGAGGACACAGCAATTACAAGGACGATGGTATACCGGTTAGATGATATGAGAATGGCCTGAAACAAAATTCTGTGGCAGAAAGCTAATTCTCTGTACTCATTATGGCTATAATGCTGGAATAAAACATAATCTAAAAGTAGTTTGGGTAAAAAGTTATATCCCTAGACATATTAAGTCTATTAAGTCTAACTGAGTGCTAGTTTGTCAAAGAAAGAGTTCATAATTTCATTCAAGTACTCTTTTTAATTTTCAATTAAGAATATCTTCAAGATATGTTTATGGTTGCATTTGCTACCTGATAAAGGTATACTAAAGACTTCAACGGGAAGTAATAGTTTTGCAAGGCACCATAAAGTTGCTTTTACTGTAGCTTTCTTGTACAGCTCATTGCGGCAAACGTTACAACAGAGATAAGCTGCTAGGATGTATGCTTGTTTTTTTTCTGTCGCTGCCTGATGCATCTGTTGAGGTTTTCTTTTTTTTTTTTTCAAACATTGTACAAAATAGTTCATCCACACAAATGAAATTTAAAGTCCTTGAAAAACCTGTGGATGAATAGAAATGAAAACATAAAACGTTTGACACCTGGTGGCCTTTTGGAGTTGTCTACAGCTGTTTTTGCACAATGTATAGAACAACCTACAACACATAAACAGGGAAGTATTTGAAAGTGAACATATATCGATCACCTTTTTATGTCCAGCACAACCATGTCAATCTTCAAATATTTTGAGAGCATGTGATATGTGGTTCTTTTTGCCTGAAATATTACAGATTTGTGTAAATTAATAAAATCATGTGTGCAATTTATGACTTAGGATACATGTGATATATGAAAACGGAAAGAGTCTAAGCCGATGTAAAGTTGTCAGCTTTTTTTGCAGTACTCCTTTTTATGTCTCAGACCAATTTCCTACCCCTAAAATTATGGTAAAGCCTTTACATGAAACCCAAGCTTTTGTTATTTTTTACTGCCTTTGACAAGCCTGCCAGCCACAAAAGAAAATCACAATATTCTGACACCACCATGGCAGATGTGGAGTCGAGTGTTGAAAGCAAAGGGGCTAGTTTTGATGTATGTTGATGTTATACACATTTACAAAAAGAAAAAAAGCAACAAAACATTGTGAGCATGTGTTATAAACTTATGAAAGATTTCAATTAGTCTGTTCTTGTGAAAAGAGTATGTGACAAACGGATATTTGGAAAAAAAGAGAAAATTGAAAAAAAAAATAGATAAGCACAGATGTGTTGATTGTTACTGTTTCTCCACTGGTGTATGAAGTTCTGAATTAACAAAAACAATTCTGTAACATCACCAAACCCCTAAAAAACAAAGCAACTCTCATGGTAAGTCTAAAGTTGATAGAGAACTTGTTACAAATCATCATGAAACTGCAAAATGCAATTTGTTTATTGTAGCAATACCAAACTCTGTCAATCTTTATTTTTTTTATTTAATTTTACAGTGGAGTCATTTACCATAGTAAAACATAAACTCAAAGAGTGGTGAGAGTTGCTCTGTATTCTAGGTGTAACATTCTGTTTCTATGTCTGCCTTTAGAGACGGTAATATTCATTTGCAAGTCTTTAGACAAAAAAGCTGTCATTTTGAAATGTATGAGTAAAACCAATAAAAAAGATGAACTATACTGCTACTAATGAGTAATACTTGTTTTTTATATAATGGATATACATCTGAAGATTAAAATCTTTTTAATTATGATGGAAAATTAATTTTAGAAAAACATCCAATATTCAATTTGAGCACAAAGTTTTCACCAACACTAACTATTCAAATTTAAATAATTACTCAAGGAATATTTTATATTCATACCTTTATTTTTTAAGTTACAAATAAAGTAGTAATCAATGACTTTTCTATTACCTTGATATAAATATGATAAAGCTCTTTTCAGGGTAAGTAAATGTCCTTGAACATGATAGTCAGTATTGACTAAAAGAATAAAAGTACAAACATAACTTTAGAGCAATTCCTTAATAAACAAGCAAACAAGTAAAAAAGAAAAAAAATATTTTTACTTTGAAAAAAAGGGCAGGAAAAAGACCATCCTACAAGCACCCAGGCGAGGATGTAAAAAGATTTTATGATGTTCAAGTTTCCAGATAAGCCATACTGGGCTATTTAAGAAATCTTTCAGGGCTCAAGCAAATCACACTGTGCAACCCCAATAAGACAGTAACTGCATGATTTACTGCTGCAGCACTGTCGTGTCAGAAACCTACAACAAACTCATCAGTCCAACACTAAACTGACGGCTACTTACGAAAACTAATGCAATTCTATTATTAGAATGACATAGGAAAAGTGGGTTGGAAAAAGCAAACAGCAGATTTCCTCCCAGCTGGGCAAATGAGAGCAAAAATTAAACTGCAACATGATTTTTTTTTTTTTAGGAAATTTCTGACCAAGCTACATATTTGTTATCATTTTGCACATTTTTTTCTTTCTTTTTTTGACAGATGACAATTGAATAGTATGATCCCACCTCTAGAGTTGCTGCAAAGAATGGCACCTGGCAGGCCAAGTGTCCATAATAACCTTAAGATACTGTTTATGTTAATTAGATGCTTGGGAGACATCAGACAGAGACATCTGCTACCACCACAAAGCATGATGAGATTGATACATTTTATTAGGATTTTAATTGGAACTTTGCTTTGGTCAGATAAGTACAAGATTGATATTGGGAACAAACAGTTCACATAGGTCTAGGTAAAACAAAAAAAAAGAGATATGAAAATTGACTTTATTAATCCAAAAGGGAAATTAAGTGTTGAAGTAACTCATAGTTTTTTTTGTTTTTTTTTTGTATTTTTATTAAGTTGCTGTTGTGTTGATAGCCGAAGGCAGGAAGGACCTTCAGTACAGGTCTGTCTCGCACCGGATCTGTAGAAGCGTCTTACTGAAGACACTTTGTTGGTGTTTAAAAATCTTCAGAAGGGGACGCTCACGGTTTTCCATGATATTCTTCACTAGTCTTTAGTCACGAGTGTTAAACTGAAATATGTTTGAGTTGGAGCTGAAATATTTTTGTATTAGCTCTTATATTTTGAATAGAGGCTGTGGTGAATTTATTCTCTATATATGTAAAATTATCTATTTTGTCCATGATTTGAGCTTGATTTTGTTGTTCTAACACACAGCCAGTAAAGTGTGTGTTCATAAACAATATATGACAGTCAGAGTAAAATCTGAGTAAAAACATATTTACCACTCCCACTGGGGTGGGTAATAAATATATTAAAATACCACAGCACTAAGGTATTTATACTTCTCAACCACCTCCACTTGCTCTTCCATGATGTTAACAGGATTTAACTTATTCCTGCTTCTTTTAAAATCTACAATCATTTTCCTTATTTTTTTGACATTCTAGATCAGATGATTGTTTCTACACTATGTCAAAAAGTGGTTCACCAGCTCTCTGTACTCAGCTATTTCTCCATCTTTAAAGCACCCATTGACTGCAGAGATGTCCAAGTATTGCTGCAGGTAACATGATTCTGTCTGGTACTGGAAGTCAGAGGTGTAGAGAGTAAAAGGAATGGTTAGAATACCGTCCCCTGTGTTTATCCTCTAACAAACTGTGATCTGTTTGTCAGGTGGTCTTTGATCCGAGCTATGATCGATACTCATAGAGGTAGGAGACTCAATGGCAGAGGAGGAAAGGATATCCTTCTGACTGTGGGCAATAGAGAGGGATGCTGAGCTCTTTCTTGAATTTAGCCAATTCAGGAATGTATTCAGTTTATTGGTTCTGTACAGACTTTCATCTGTCTGATAACCCTTCTGCTTAAAGTCTGTGATCTTCTTCATTCCTGACCATACATCTCTGCTGGAGCTTGTTTTCCAGCTTCTTCTTGTATGCCTCCGTGTTTTCTGTTATCTTGACCTTAAGTTGCTTCTTTTTGAAGAACCACTCCTGTTAAATATTGTGGGGAATCTGTTGATCTGTCTCTTTTCTTAACAATCTAGAGATATATGAACAAGAGAAATAGTTAAAACTCCCTTTTTATGCTCCAACCCTGTAAAAAATTACATGAGGAAGATTAGTAATGTACCTATTCTGAAAGCTGGTTAATTAAAGCAGGATGCTCATTTGAAGGGATTTTTTTTCATCAAATACATGGTCTAGAATTTTTATTTCTCAAAATGCACTTAGTGTGAGGCTATGCTATGGCAATAAAAGGTCATCTTATTTTAAGGGTGCTTACATCTCATTCACTGGGATGCCAATAATGCTGGAGAACACTTTAAATGTTAGCTGTTGTGGATGCGCTTCTTTCAAAATATGACAAAGCTAAAGAGGTTCTTACATATCATGGAAAACCTAACACTCCTGCTAACAGGAGTTGCACTCATGCTCAGCATATTCTCAAGTATTCTACCACCACAAAAAAATGAAGCACTATGTTTTTAGCAGAGAAGTTTAGGCATGCAGATCAGCTGAGGGGCCGTCATGCTTCTCCATGCATAAAGAAATTTGCAATGGCACTATAAACTCTAAAATGACTATTTGATTTCTTTTTAAGTTTTGATGCATTCTTTAGGTGTGATCGCATTATCATACAACCTTAGGAGGTACATCGGCCTTTTCTGAAGCCTACAACTAAGATTTGATCGTGAAAGATTTCTTATTAGATGTGTTAAATTTTAGGTGCTTTTTAATTTATATTTTTTGGAAGTGCAATAATTGGCCGTGTTGTGGGTGATCTACACAAATTGCTGCTCAGATTTTGAGCAGACCAATTCAGTTACGCCCTATTAAAATTGAGCAGACTGCAAGTTCTACAGGCAGTTTGAGAGTGATCATAAACAAAAGGTGAAGTTCAAAGCGATCCAGAAACAATCATGACAAGTCTAAATAATATTAATATTGCTCATTGTACCCCATCTTAGTGTAGTGTAATAAATATACAAATGTGCAAATGTACAAAGACTGTCTGCCGCTCTGCTGTCATTTTTTTCTGTATGAATATTTTTCGAGTATTTTTATTTCTGACGGAGTACAAACATATATGTAGACCAGGCAGGTCCAAAGTTGGTTCTCGAGGGCTGGTGTCCTGCAGCTTTTAGAGGTTTTCCTGCTTCAGCACAGCTTATTTCCATTGATAGCTGATTAGCAGGCTTCTGCTGAACTGCAATAATCAGAATCAGCTGATAATGTGGAGTATCTGTCCTTCCCCTTCATTGTACCAATGCTTACTCGGTAGCCACAATGACCCCAGAAATACTTGAGTGTCTGTTTGTACCCAACTTTCAATAGTACTAAAAAAAAAAACAAATATGCATCTGTACTTAAGTTTCAGATTTTGAAGATCACTTTGCAGGTGGTGAATGATTAAATTTTATTAACCTCCATGAATTTGCACAGTGTGGTCACAGCTCAGTACAGCCCGTCCGCATAACCCAGACTGCCTGTACAAAACTGAATGTCTCTTCTGGGATTAATAAAGTATTTTTGAATGGATTGAACTGAATTATGATCTGCACATTGATGAAGGCATACATTCAAAAAGTTTTGCGAATGCTGTTTGCTGTATTGTAAGTGCAAATCACATTGCACCTTTTTTAAAGATCTGTTCTGCATGTAAAAACAAGTTTGCACCTGTTTTAAGACACAAAACCATCCAAAGATCAGGCCCTTAGTCTATATGTACAAAATGCTAGTGTAAATTAGCTTACTTCTACCAGGCAAAAAATAGATTTACTGGTAAATCAATTAATTTTTCTATTATTTACAAAAAACACCTGCACTTTCAGCAACAGAATTGCGGTGATGATATTTATTGTATTTTTCTTTCCAACCCATAAACCGTGATCTTACTTTTTTGTTCTACCGTTCCATCACTTAGGGTCCAGTTAATTCAGCCCCTCCACAGCAGAGGACACACAATCAAAGCAGTTGTGAAAAAAGGAGTTGTTACTTTTTTTTTTTTTTTACAAAGAACTTTTTATTATGTCCAACCAGCAGAGGTGCAGTTTTTATATATAACTTTTTCTTATTCTAAACATTGGCCTTGAAAAGACCTCCATTTTCAGTTACATTAAAATGTCAACATACCCAAATCTTCGTTAAAAATGAATCATTCTAAGACATTTCAATGCTCAAACAGATTAAGACTTATTACATTCGTAATTATTTTTTTCCAGTGTTGCCTCCCGGGATTCACAGACAATAATCATTTATAGGAAATGAGAATAGATAAGGAATTAGGTTGACCTTTTCCAAAAACTGGACGACATTAAATTCAGAATGGGCTTTTTTCTTTTTTCAAAGACATAATTTTTACCTTTTCCAAGCACTCAGGCCAAACTTTAAGGCCATTAAACCATCTATTTAGTATCGGCATATGGAGAGCAATCTGCTGCCAGGCTAGCCTGTCCCTAGACAATATGGTTAATTATACAGATTTCAAAGTCTCAGTCTGAACGAGAAGGACTGGTTGTGAGGGAAGAATGTGCGTTTCATGTCTCTCTTTGTGGCTGCCAGCTCTCCATGGTAGGGACAAGAAGGGAGAGTATGCATGACAGTCTTAAAATAGCATCAGTGGGATCAACTATCTTCTCAAGATCAGGGAATGGGGGAGTGCATATGGCTCTCAAACTGATAATGTAAGAAAAAGATGGACGAGAGGATTAAAGTGCAAGGAAGAGGATGATAAAGGGAATAAAAAAACTGAAAGGTATTGAATTAGGATGAAAGGTGAGAAAGGGAGAAAATGAAGCCAAAGTGAAGTGTGGAAAGAGTGTGCGATGAGTGGTTGGAAAGGATGACAAGAAGGCTGTTGGAGAGATTTACAGGAAAGAGAAGGAAAAAATAAAGTAAGAAAAGACTGCAGGGATAAAGTATCGTGTATAAAGACAGTTGGAGAAATAAAAGAGGAACACATATAGCCAAAAAAAAAAACAGCAGCAAGAGCAATGTGGGTTAGGAAGCTTGCAGAGCTTGTGTTAGCTGTCAGCATCCATATCCAAGATAACAACTCCAACTCCAGATACGTGATCCTTTTTTCTGCATTACAGATGAAAGAGTGTGCACCTGTGCTACAATGAGATCAGCTGCAAGTATTGCTGTTGTAACCACAAGTGGTGCTGATATTTCTCCGCATCTCTGCTGAATGACACATACACTGCTAGACATTGTGGAGCAAACAATAGTACAAAGCTTTGCACAAATGGCTGATCCTACATCAGCTGCATCCTCAAGCCATAATCACACTACAAGATTAGTAAAAGCACATTAAACCCCTTATCTCTTTTTCTCAGTGAATTGAAATGAGCAAAGATTACTTGAGGTCTTGCTGTGCAATAAAAGGCAGAAATGATGACTGCTTTCTTGAAAAAGCATATCAGTAAAGGGCTACAACTATGGAAAGGTAAAGCCTTATAATATAATAAATATTTCATTAAAATAAAAACAATAATATTCCAATAATAATAATTATCTAAATTTAAAAAGAATATAAAAAGCTAAATACATCATCACTTAATTATTTCCTAATTTTATTGATTTATTCATGCTGATTTAATTCAACATGAATGAGCTGGCTGTTTGGTTAACCAATCAGATAGAGTCTATTTAACAAGCCATGCTATTATATTTTAAGGATCCAAAAATTGATCTATGAAATATAAGGAGTTTCAAATGAAGTAGCTATCTCATCTTGTTTTAATGAAATTAGGATATTTTAGGTTAATACTTTGTTTATTTTGGGGTCTGTGTTATAATTTTTGCCTGGGCATTGAATTATTTTGCAGTTTTTGAGTTGATTACTTTGCAACAATGCTACTAAAAAGAAAGAATATGTAAATAAACACTTTATTCTCACCAATATTATTCTTGTAAAGTCAAAAATATTCTGAACTGTATACATATACTATACATACACTATACTGCCATAGGTATTTGCTCACCCATCCAACCTATTGAAATCGAATCACATTCTGCAGCATTTCTCTCTGAGTTTACAGCAATACTTCAATACCAGAATCTGGAAGCTGGAAACATCAGAGAGATATATTTTTGAATGCATTTTTTTTTAACAAATTTTTATATTTTTAATGTGTGCAAACTTAACTGTTTGACAATGATTTAAACTCAATTAGCACTTTAATTTGTTATCTTAACACACAGCAAATTGGGTGCGCCTTCATAGAACAACATGACACTCCGAAAGTAACTAATGTTGATTGGTGGTTGCATCATTATCTAGAAATTTTTCAGATGTAGCTATGTTTTCTTTAAATAGCATAAACCCTTACAAAGCTACTGCACAACAGAAGTAAAAAAAAAAGAAATCTTGAATTGCTACTTCACAAAAGCTTTATAAGGTAATCAAACACGTTATATACAGTTTCTAAAATCTACACAAAAATATACTTTTTGATCAGTATAATAACTATTATTTAATGAAATTTCAAATTAATTAAGATGAAGTATCAGTTTGTTTAATAATAAATATGAACAGTTTTATTTACATAATACACCTCAAATGTTGTATGGTAAATTCCACGCTCAATGTATTGCTACCATGTCCTCTAAGTTGACTAATGCTAAGGACATTGACGCTTTATGTTGAAGCTGTATTCCAAATATTTCCACTGAATTCAAAACAGAAAATTTTTAAAGAGGCGCTACAAAGTTTTCTAATGATACTGCCACCTGTGGCCAAAGCACAGAAATGGCAGCACTGTTCTGCTCATTCTCATAGCCTGTGCTCATACTTGACAAGGTTTTTTTTCACCTTACGTGGAACTACCATTTGTTTCTGAGTTGAGCTGGATGCCATGCACTTCTGAGTATCCAGAAAATCTGCCTTGAATAAAACGCTTTGATTGTTTGCTAGGTCAAAGCCATTTAACATAGATGCACTTGATGAACAGCACAGGAATGTATGACCTGAAGTAAATTGAGGAAAATAGGATAGAGGCTTAAAGATGCATCAATGCTGAACTAATAAGGTGTCGGTCTGCTCTAGCTGCAAAAAGTCAAATAAAAAGACCATTTTAAATGTATTTTTAAACAACAAACTTACAGGAAGTGTCTTTCACAAAGAAGTTCAATATAAAAAACAAACAACCCAACAAGATTTTTATATAAAGACCGTATTTTAAAAAGCCCAAAACTTTTTTCAATCACATTTTAAGCCAGCAAATAAAAAAGCTCTTCCCATCAAAAGGAAAAACTGACAGAGGCCATGGAAAAACTTAACAATCCTTGTGCAGTAAAATGTGAAGAGGAATTGCCATGTTTGGGGGATGAGCATCCAACCATGTTATTGTGTTTTTGTTTGCTTACTGCAGTGTTTTTTTGTTTGTTTGGTTGTTTGTTGGTTTCCTGATGCTAAAGCAGGCTAACTCAACTTTTAGTGTCAATACTGGTTTAAGCACAGGGATGAATATTAATTCTATATAAAATTATAGATATGCTGTAAGTACATGTGTAGCTACAAACAATTCTCCATAATTGATCACATATGGTGATAATATGTGCTATTGGGCACACCAAGCCATGTTAACAGAAGAAGGACCAGAGTAAACTTCTACCTGTTCTTTTTTGATTTTGCAAGCCTAAACCATGAAGTTTAGATGCATTATCTAAACACCATCATGATGTTTGCATAATCATTCATCAATAAATGTTAATGATCAATTGAAAGCCTGAAACACACACATAAAATTGTCATTCTACTTTACATAGTCTTTACATTACAATTACTGACTCAACATATTCTGGGTCTCTAAGCTGCTCAGGCAGCTTATCTTCCTTTTCATATCTCATAGAAGTACTGCTGCGACCAATCATGTGTCATGACTAGAGTATTAACTTCTTGTTATCACTCCTTGTCTGTCTCTGTAAAAGTTCTGATGGTACTTCAAATTACTGGGGTTGTAATTCTTCTCTCCTCTATCTTTTTCACAGAAAACCATTATGCCAAGGTGTTGACCATAGTGCAGAGTTTCCCTCCCTTTTACTGTCAAACCTAGGTAACTGTTCAGCTGTTTCATTTTTACACTAGCATATGTTATATTTTGTATACTTTATTTAGAACTAAAGCTTTGTTGGAACACTGTAACTGTATGCAATGATAGATTTAATACTAAGAACACAGGAATTGATGAACTCTTATGTAAACAGGAAAAATGCCTTATGTATACACGCACACACACAAGTCAACAAACAATGGTCCTCGCTACATATAGCAAAACACACACATGTGTGTGTGTGTCTGTATTTGACAGATCCTCCCAATTTAAAGATGAACCCTATTCTAATTCCACTGTTGCCCTGATAATATTTTTAGATATGTTGACTCACATAATGCGCACTGCTGTGCGGTCGACAGCTTGTGTATCTTTGAAGCTGTTCCTAGAACAAGGAAGCCAATCAGCACATGGCAGCTCAATCAGGAAAACATGCCATTAGAGATGTTTGACGATGTTTAATATCAGATTAATTTTTTTTACCCCAACAGTGTGTTCCAGCACCCTCTGTTATTCAGTCCCAGGACAAAATGCCAAATT
Organism: Jordanella pulchra; assembly: GCA_034780135.1. Lineage (NCBI taxonomy): Eukaryota > Metazoa > Chordata > Actinopteri > Cyprinodontiformes > Cyprinodontidae > Jordanella > Jordanella pulchra. The sequence continues at coordinate 1,496 of JAUZNJ010101944.1, read as the reverse complement.
TCAAAGGTGGCAAAATAATGAGACTAATACAAGAAGAACTTGCTATTACTTCTGTATGAAGGTCATTTGGAGGGTGTAAGTGTGAATTTGAAGTCTCAGAGAGAAGAAAAAGCATAAATGTTTTGTAGTTGTAGATTTTTTTCTGTCTTTCACAATTACAAAACAGGTTCTTCTCCTGAAGTTCTTCCGTACAAGAACGAAAAAAATCTATTAAAAGCTCAGTTTTGCTCCAGTTGATCTAAAACAAATTCTAAAAATAAGTTTTCCTTTTTTTATTCCTCGCACAACTAGAAATTGGTGAATACAACTGCACAAATACGCTGCTGTAAGACACAGGTTTAGCTTGTGAAGTTACATGTTGGCTTTCACTTTTGCTACAAATGAAATATTGGTGTTGAGTGAAAATTAGCTCTGACTTATGTATAGTTCCTATAGCTATACAGCAGAGGGCGCTGCCTGAGCACCGCGGCCTGTTCGGATTCAAAGACTCCTTTGTATGCCGCCGACAAATGCAGCTTTCTTTTCACTCGTTTTGAAGAATGGGTCCTGTGTATCCTATGTAGCCTTTGTTTTCGAGTGATTCGTTGCGAGTTCAAGAAAGCCAGCTTCTTGGTGCTCAGAGGAAAGAGGAAATGGCGACGAACAGTAGTGAATTTTGTAAATGCAGTTTAATATAATAAAACTAAGTGAATATATCTGTCTGAAATTAATAAAAATATATTTTTTAAAAGGTTATCGAGTCAGATATGTGGCGGGTAACGTTGGGCTTAACGAAAGGGTTTATTCTGTGACTGTGTTAATGAGTTTGGCTTAGATTTAGGCCCAGATTCCAACATCTGTGCAGTGTCTAAACTACGGATATATTTGATGACAGTTCTGCTGTTGAAGCTTATCAACAATAAAATTAGTCAACAGAACAGTAGTGAGTAGTTTGGCATTCATTGTTTCGAAGGTTCTATGAAGTTTTCTAGAAGACGTTTCACTTCTCGTTTCACTTCTCATCCAAGAGGCTTCTTCAGTTCTGGCTGATGCAGGGGTAAACAGGGATAAATATACCGTAGGCGTGACAAAGAATAGGGGAGGGGAAGAAAAGAAACAAAAGGCGACTCTGATCCCTTCAACATAATGGCCAATAGAGTTCCCCTGGATGGTCTTTAGGGAGGTTCTGATGGGTCGTTAGCGTTGTTGTTAGAGTGGTTTTAGTCACACACCTCTTTAAAGGTTAAGTCAGGTGAAGGTAGTTTAGAGGAAGACCTCCTGTGTTGAGCCATGCGTCTGTGCAGGACAGTACTTAGCTGTCCAACTACACCTGAAGGCTAAAGGACACAGGTTTAAGGACAACGTCCATATTCTAGCAAAGGAATACAGATGGTTTTAGAAGTTTAAAGAACCATCTTTGTTAACCTGGAAAAAACATCCCTTAATAATAATAATAATAAATTTTATTTGTAATGCACCTTATATTTCAAAGAAATCTCAAAGTGCTACAGAGACTA
>JAUZNJ010101933.1:0-21099 GCA_034780135.1 Jordanella pulchra | reverse complement strand
GGATGGATGGATGGATGGATGGATGGATGGATGGATGGATGCATGGATGGATGGATGGATGGATGGATGGATGGATGCATGGATGGATGGATGGATGGATCCGTTTCTCATTTTCTCTTCTTTTCTCTCCAGAAAAAGGTTTTCTTTGCCTTTTTTTAGGTGGCTCCACTATGCTATAAATCTCCAAAATAAAACAACTGGTCAGTGATCACCTGTGAGTTTCCCAGCATGAGGTGTTTGGCTATTGATCCCAATGGCCTGACACTGCGTTGCTATAAAGCTGCTTGTCTTACCTCGATAACCAGAACAGAGCCAACAGCAGGTCGGTGGCACAGAAACAAGTATTGTAATTCAACCAGAACCAGTAGGGGGAGCCAACAGATCACTCAGTCGTCCCAAACATTACTATCACAGGGACTCAGAAAAGGATATATTAAGGTAAAAACATGACTTAGTCCTGGTTTAAGAAAAGTTTTATCACAGGTTCATTATTGTGTCACTTCTTTGTTAAGCTACTTCATTGTTAAGCCCCTTTTAACCCTCTGGATCTCTCTTTATGCCAGAAATATTAACATTACGCAAACTGTGTGTTAAATAAACGCCAGGAACAAACATGGCCGCTATAAAAACAGGATGGATCGAAGTGGTGAACCATAGATGCATCCTCCTATGAAATGAGACACTGCTCATACTGATTGTGCTTATTTATGAAAAAAGTCACACCTGTGACTTCATTTGGTAGATTTTCCTGTCCAACATGACATCGAGTCTCATTGAGCCAATATACTGTTTAACAGAAAAACATTTTTCTGTATGGCAGTTTTAGTGCTCGGATCATTATTATTTACAATAAATTGGGTGTTTAAAGCTCAGTGTATATATAAAGTGCAAAGTTAACAACCGCCATCAGTACTTTTGCTTTACTTTTTCCTACTAGTTGATTTCTAGCTTGGACCCAGAAGGAGGCAATTTTATCCGTAGACCCTTTGGGAAATCTAATAGAACCTCAGATTCCCACTCCCATATTTAAATGCTGTTGCAACAACAAAACTGAGGACTTTCTGGTGTTGTCATGGCAGCTGATACTTACAGCAGCATTCAGCGCCTGGTCAAGGTCTTCAATGATGTCAGCAGCGTCCTCCAGTCCCACTGAGAGTCGGATCAGTGTATCACCGATCCCTAAAATGGCCCTCTCATTCTCAGGCACTGATGCATGGGTCATGATTGCCCTGAAATCAAGCAGAAAGCAAAGTTAATGACACAAAAGCCCAACAACGCAACAACAACAAAAAAAACACTAATCCAGGGGCTCTGATGGCAAAGAAAGTCATATTTTAAATTTCTTTCTAATCTCTGCTGCCCTCTTGTGACATCATTCCAAATTGCATCTTGTTTTGCAATAAAAAATATCACACTATAATCTAGAAACATTTTTTGTTAGGAGTAAAACCAGGCGATACTTACGGATGTTCTGCTAAACTTTCATAGCCACCAAGGCTTTCTGCAACTGCAAACATCTGAAACCAAGCAAAAGACATGAAGCCAAATGTAGAACAGCAGCAAATATCAAAATTAAGCCAGAGATAAATGGTACTTAACCCTAAGCAGAAAATACTAGAATGACATTTTATAGTAGAATATACTAAACAAAGCACAATTAAATTGGATTTATCATTTTTTGTGAGAACATTGGAGTTTTTTCATGCTATACAATAATCAGATTATGTTAGCTGCCAAGCTGCTTAAGATTGATTCTAACTAATAAGATAATACTTTAAATGATGAGCTAATTGCCATTAGAAATGTTGATTTGAAATGCTCTGGACCTCTTTCAGACTCATAAGCATTTAGATATTCCTCCTTTCCTGTCTGCCCTTTATATACTGTATGTAATATGTGTATGTGTGTGTGTCTAGAAATTAACTTGGACTAAAATCCTCTAATTATTACTTTAAGGTTGCTGAGGAAGGTGGTGGCGTGCTCAAGCTTCCCCTTAATGTAGAAGGTGATCATCCCCGGACACCCTGTGCATTGTTTCTTCATCACCTCATACTGCGGGTGGGAGGGGAGGCCTGAAGTAAGAAGAAAAAATTGTAAAAAATTCGTGTGAAGGGCTGCACTGAGAAGCACTGAAACCTTATAGTCATGTTAAGGTGATGGTTTAAAAAAAAGGGGGGAAATTAAATCTATGGAGGAAAAAAAGGTATCAAACCAACCTGGTTCTGTGTGGAAATCACAAACTAAAACCTTGCTGTGGCCATTCCTGGCAGCAACAGTCATCAAGCGTTTGCAATAACTTTTACATCAGCGTGAAGGAATGTTGCTTCACTGTTCTTTACAGAATTATTTCAATGGAGCAGCTTTTACTTTTTTTTTAACAAGGTCTTTAAGGTCACACCAAAACAAATGGATTTAAGTCCAGACTTGGACTAGGTCACTCCAAAACGTTGATTTTGTTTCTTTTAAACCATTCAGAGTTGAACTTTTTAATGTTCTTTGGATCTTTGTCCTTCTCCATGACACAAGTGCGCTTGAGCTTAAGCTCATTAACCGATGGCTGGACATTGTCCCTCATCGTTATCTTGATTCTATTGTTCCATCAGTGAGAAGCATCCAAGCTCTGAAGTAGCCTCAGACTATTGAAAAGCTGCTCTGTCAGTATGAAAGCTGTACATGGAGATCCAAATAATAAATTAAACAGTTAATTATAACTAACACTACTTGGTTTTTATTATCATTAAACACACAGTGTTGCTTTAAAAACACTTCACCCACAGGAACAAGTGAAAGCAGGTAAGGCAACCACGTATGATTCATTAAGGCATACAGTAAAGGGATAGGTATGCAGTGGTGAATTATTATCAAACTTACAACTGCATAAAAAGATGAAAGAAGAGATAGGTCACAGGCACAGAGTGTTCTGGCATGAACATTAGAGTAAACTGGAGCCGCGATGGCTGATTACAAAAGGTTACCACGGTTTGTGTGAGAAAGTCATAGAGTTGCACTTTGTTATCATTGTGAGCCAGACTTTATGCCGATGCCTGTGTGACAGTGTGGGGTCCTGTCACTATGCCTCCAGCTGATCATGCGCCTCGGCTACTTGGCCAAGGGGATATCCCTTTGGCTGACTGGTTAGCGCGTGTGTCTTTCACCCGGGAGTCTTGGGAACAAATCCCGCCCGGGGCCCACTGTAGTGTGCACCTTGCCACACCTGTATCCACAACCTATACAACATTCCAACTGGTGCTAAAAAAAAAAAAAATCAGTTACAGCAAAAACCTTTTCTTATAAGTTTGACTCATAAACACTCCCATTTTACACAGTTCTAAACAGCTTCCTCCTCTTTAAGCTGCTAATTCAATACCTTTCAAATGGAGGCTTGTAATCTGGGCATGTCTCAACAAATGATTCCTACCACGAGAAATCACCTGGGAAAATAACCTTCTCCACCCTGGGATCAGCCTCCAGAAACTGAGCTGCCGCCATGGCGTTTTTAAAGTGCTGCTCCATGCGCAGGTGTAGGGTCTTCAAGCCACGGTTACACAGGTAGCAGTCGAAAGGAGACGGTACACCACCGATGGCTGATCACAGGCAGAAAATAAACCAAAGGTTAATGACAAAGCTTCCCAAGGAGCTAGATTAGGCAAACAGAACAATACCCTAACAATCAAAAGCTTTAATTTGGTGAAGGACCTCAGAAATATGTCATGCTTGTTTGTTTATAACTACAGATAAAAAACAAGAGATGCCATGAACAGAATAAGAATTATTTTAGCACAATTTTGATTATATATTTACCAAACAATATTAATACTCTTACCATTTTGCAAAAACCTCAGTCGTTCATTTAGATCATCCCGGTTGACAGACACCAGACCCATCACTACGTCGCTGTGACCTGCCAATTAAACAGAGACTGTTAGAACAAAAAGTAAGATGTTGTGAATTTTTCTACATCTCTTATTCTAAGATGTTTTAAAAGCAAGAAAAGATTCATTTATTTTGAAAGCTTTTACAAATGCATCATTTTTATCTTTATTTAACAACCTGATTTGGGACTTATTCGCTCTATTTAATACAGTAGTGCATTAAAAGGCTTTAAAGCTTAACAGAGAATAACGATCAGCAGTAACGTGTGTTTTAAATACTAAAAGCTGTTCGGTGTTCTAGTGAAAAAGAGTTTCATAACTCTTGCCCAAGTGTTAGGTGTGTCTTTCTCTTTGACTTTATTGTTTCTTTTCCTGTTTTTGTAGGAGTGGTACACCTGCAATCCAGTTTCTTGTTTAACTACCATATCCAATTTCTAGTCCAAAATATTTACAATTTTGTAATAATAATAAAAAAGCTCTGATATTAAGAAGAGGCAACGTTTATGACCTACCGTTCATGTATTTGGTGGCTGAGTACATACAGATATCAGCTCCCAAAGCCAAAGGGCGCTAAGGGTTCACAAAACAAACAAGTTACTCATTGAGCAATCCTTTACACATCAGCAGAGATCTGACTGCAGGAAATCGTAAAAACCTGGAAATAAGCCGACATGAAGGTGTTGTCAACGACCACCACAATGTCTTTGCTGTAGTCATGCACCAACTCGGAGCAGGCTTTGATGTCCACCACCTTCATCATGGGGTTGGTTGGAGTCTCCAGCCACACCAGCTATGAAAATATCACACATCAGTGCAGCACACGCTCAGGCAAAGTAAACATGAGGTTTAAATGAATGGCGATTATGTAAAGTGCTGACTCATACTGACAGGATTAGTGCTAAGAAAAAGAAAAACGACAAAAAAAACACAACAAAAAATGACACACCTAAATAAATATTAAGAACTTTGAAGCAAAAAAAGGAACTTATCCCCTTTTCATGACCTACTTTGGTGTTGGGTTTCAGAGCGGCCTTCAGCAGCTCCGGTTTCGTACAATCAGCAAAGGTTATCTCCAGCCCAAATCCAGCTGCGACTCTTTGGAAGTATCGGTTGGTGCCTTTACAGAGAACAAGCACTCCGGTGAGATTCTCTGCATCATGGCAGATTTAAAGCACAGACATCTCAAAGTTGCATCTCACCTCCGTAGACATCGTCCATGCAGATGATCCCGTCTCCTTGCTTCAGCATGTGGGTGATGGTCACTGTGGCTGCAAGTCCTGAAGCAAAGGCAAGGCCTGTGTGTTTGGGGCACAGTGCCAAACAGGAAGTCAAAAGAGCACTGCTCTGCAGTTTTGTTTGTTTTGTTTCCATTAACTTAGTCTGCATATATTTTCCTGTTACATGTTAGACTCTGGGAGGTCATGTTCATAACTGTAAACATACAGGTTTTCTAAATGCAGCCAGAAGCCTGAGGGGATCTGATATGGGGACCCAAGAATTTCATATCTGTGGCTCCCTGTAGCCAAGATCTATTGCTGCAGTAATGCGGCTACAGCATCGTTCTGTTGTGGATGAAGGCAGAGCTAACAGAAGAGTATGAATATTACATATATGTCTTTCCAACCCTGACCACTTTCTTAATGTAAATCTCCCCTGAAGGTAGTCAAGCAGAATTCACACAAAGCATCATGACTTTTAGAAATGAAATGGAAACGTATCATATCCTGATAAGAAAGTTCTGAATCTGTTCAATAATGATGCTGCTTACAGTGTTTTCCTCCATCCAGGGCTGCCACGGCCTTCTCCAGACAGTTTCTGGTGGGGTTTCCACTCCGACTGTATTCAAAGCCCTATGCAAAGAAAAAAGGAAGAAATACATCAGGATTTACAGAGTGCAGAAATACTTCAAACTTGTAGCTTCGGCCCACAGACCTCCATTCCTTCAAAAACACACTTTGAACATGCAGTGACAAAAAGTGCAACTTCAAAATTACTTGCTTTAATTTAAAAATAACATGTACTGAGGCTAGACTTTCTATTGTAGCTCCAGGGTTTCAGCAGCAGGTTATTTAAAATTGTTACCTATAGTGGCTCTTTAGGGAATATGTACATAGCTGTAAGTGAGAAACACCATCTGTAATATAGAAATACTCCTCCAGCTTTATCAACAACAAACCACATGCAGAAATGCTTCCCTATATCTATAGGGCCTTGTTTGGTTTACACAAATCATTTACCAATTCTGAGAAAATAGACCTTTTACTTCAGAAACAGCATTATAAAAATAGGATTACTTTATATACTCTGAACTGTTTTTTATTAATAGAAAGAAAACGTTATATCCAGGCCGATGAGGTAGTGCCTGGAGCCACTTTCCAACATAAAAAAGAAAAATCAAATGTAAACCTTTCAGTTGAAGTTGCAGACTAACTGTGAATGTGTTTAGAGTGTTACATTTCAATACCAATTCAATGGAAAGTTCTGTTTTTGCTGATAATGTTCTGCAGACCTTAGGTCCTTGAACTTTACATCATGAGTTAACAGGAACTGTAATAATCTCCGAGTACAAAATGTTATTTTATGAGCATTTTTCATGCAAAAGCACAATACCTAACTTGCAATGTAAAAAGCAAGCTCCAATACAGTCAGCCATATAATCATTGACAGAAAAACAGATAGCAAGTACATTTGTGCATTACTGCTGCAAAGAGGGAATTGTACAGTAACAGGAATGCTTAAACATTTGCGGAAACCTTCGGTTATAACCTCGACTAACTAATTTGACAAGAGAACAGATAGTGTTGGAAATTTGTTTTAACAATAAGCATTAAGAAATTGTTGTTGTTAAATCGTTAAAATGTTTCTGCGATGCAGTAACTATTAGAGAGAACATATTAATTACACAATATGCATATTCAACATGGTAAATAAACCCTACTGATGAATATGATAAAAAAAAGAAAACTTATATTAGCTAGGAGAAGGCACTATAATAATAGTAGTGTTGTAGTTTGATAATTAGATATATATAAATAAACACTCTTATCTCTTTGTATATGATTGTCCATAAATAAAAACATCATCAAATAGTTCATTTCTGAAATTCAACGTATAAAAGTGTAGATTAGATAGATTCATTAAATAACCTGACATTTTTCAAGCACTTCAACAATCAACATCATCCAGTAGCGATTTGAGCCACCTTTGTTTTTTTCACCTTTTTCCCCTCCCCTAATGTTTTGTTACACACACAGTATATATTTATCTGTGTTCCTTTGCATCAGTTCAAACTGAAGAAGCCTCTTGGATGAGAGGAGGAAAGTCTTCTTGAAAACTTCACATCCAGTTGCCTAAACTCAACTTTCCAAGCTTGACCGTGACCTGGATGGCTGAGAACCTTCACAGATATTGCAACAGTAACTCTGATGTGTATTTGGGTTTGATTATCTTTTGAACTCAACATGTCCAAGCTTAAACAGTCTTATTAGGTAGAGATAATGAACCGTTTGATCCACTGGCAGCCAAACAGATTATCATAATGCAACCACCACCATGCAAGTCAATGGTTACAGGAATATATCTGGCTTCTCTTTGAAGGAAGTAGCTGAAAAATTCAATAGTGATTACAGTTCTAAGTTGTAAATCTATATGCTGATGTCTTGTGTAGATTTGGGTTTTTGGGACCGTAATGTTAGCTTTACATTAGCTGTAAGCAGCGATAACCACAAAAAAACTAGCCTTTTAAACATTGTGAAAGGATGAAAGGATTATTGGTATTACAAAAGTTGAACTTTCAAAATTTACAGTCTGAAATAAATGGAAAAAATATCATAGTTTTATTGTATGCTTCTATCTCTAGTGCAAAAGGCACATTCTAAGAAAATAATGCCATATTTTAAAAGGCTTCGAGGTTAGAGACCGGGTCTATCTAACACGTTTAATGTGTATAACAGCCTTATAAAAATAGAACCGTTTATGTTTGGCTCATTCGGTTATATAGTAATCTCCCACGTGTAATGGCAACCCTTCTCCACACCTTCCGCTTTAAATAACCGCGTCCTATCCGGCTACTTACAGCGTGGTTCCCCGGTGAATGCTGTTTGAACGTGGTGGACAGTGAAATCGGCGGCACTACAGCCATCGAAGACCACTGTTCCGGCTCCTGGCCGATGTGTATGGCATCTGTGGCGAAAGATTTAAAAGCCGTGCGGAAGCCGGCGAACAAATCGCCGGCTTCCTTTTTGTTCGATTGAGCCATGGTTGTATTGTATCCTGAATTCACCGCAAACTCTGTACTCAGGATGAGAGTGCATTAGCGTGTAATACTAAGGGGGAAATACTATTCAACGGGACCGTTCGTCAAGCCCGTCCTACTCAGCCAATCAGCGTTCATCGGCATGCAGCGAGCGGGGCTGATTGGTTGTGTGACAGGGGGCGTCCGGTCCCTCTGACGACAGCACGTTGTTTGCGCTCCTGTCTGTCCTAACCTTATGATGCAACGATTGTTGTTTTTGGACTCAGGAGGGTTTTGCTGTCTCGCTTGGAGAAAAAAAGTTAAGTCTTGTGATTTTGCGGCTATTAAACACCCCCCCCCCCCCACACACACACACACCACCACCAAAAAGTAAAATGAAATAAAATAAAAAATACAAAATCGATACAAAAGCAGTCGTTAAGGGATTAAAACCACTTCATATAAACAGAAAAGTGTAAACACTGGGTTCTTCATTTTTGTCAAAGTACCATCATATTGTAATATCTAAACAACCATAGCTGTTGAGGTTGTTATAAGGACGCATTGTTCCTGGTTGAGCCCAAGAGAAACAAGAGTAACTCAGCGTATACTCTCTTTTTTGAACCACAGGGGGTGGAAGTGATCCACAAGAACTATTACATATACTTTCAAAGATAATAGAGATCAGATTTGCTCATTTGTGTTGAATCTCTGGAGGACTGGTCTAAGTACAGTGCCTAGTAAAAGCGGTAATAATCCATTCATATTTCCATATTTTTTTCTTTGTACTTTATAACCCCCAATCCAGTTAATCTCGATGGGATGACCTCCCATAAAAAGTATGGGAAAATGCAAAGTAACAAAATAAAAATGTAACATTTTTGTGTGAATGTGCATTCAGCCCCCTTAAATATGATAAACTCAAAAATAAATAAATAAAATCCAATTGCCTCCACATGCGTCCAAATACGAATCATGCACTCCAATGTGACTGAATAAATGTGATTGAATTTCATTGGGTTTTCTAAGAAGAACATGCGCTACAGGAATTTGTGAATGACAAGTTAAAAATAATTCACAAGGCAGGCATACATATTTTTTCTTTAACTTACGATGTATGCGTATAGTTTTTGTTAAACTACTCAGATCTAACGGCGTTTATGATCAGGCAACATCTAGTGGAGTCAAGTGTAATCGAATATAACTTAAGGCCGACTTGTCACACGTCAGAGCCGCAGCTTTTCAAATTTCAATGTATTTATTATAATTTTGTTCTCACTGAATATCGCTAGTCTCTACGGTTTGGCAATATGGCTTAAAAATCACATTTTTCTTACCCAATTGGACTTTTTATTTTTTTCCTTTTCGTTTTTCATGAAAACTAATTTTAAATGACAGAAACTACTAAAATTATTTTTTTTTTAATTCTACTTGGCCTAATCCTTGCTGGCTGTTGATCTGAATAGAACGCTGTAAAACAAGCTTTTAATTTAAGTAGTAAGGTCCCACTTATTAAGTGTATAAACAAAGAAAGGATTACGTGATTGATAATTTGCATCTCTATAGTAAGATATGTGATCAAAATGATGAGAGTGATAATTTGTGCTAACCTATAGAGAATAGTATCAGTAAGGTTTTTTAATTTGGGCGCAAATACAAGTTACTTACTCAACTGATAATAACCGTTAGTAACCTTTCCTAAACTCTCGCGATATTTTAATGCGGAATCTTTCGTACTAGTGGAGTGGAGAGACGCTTCTGTGAACAGCACCAACAGTTTAGGACGGCGGGAGGGGAGGGAGCACTTTGCTCTGACAATAAATCGGTAAACAAAAGCTACCACTTCGTTGTCTTTGAGAAGAGTTGCGTTCCTGTGTCTTTGACGGACGGATGTTTGTTAAATTAAATGTTGTACATTTTCCAGCGCTTGCGTAAGGAGCTCCAACCGGCGAATCGCATCCGTTCGCCCGAGGGTCATCGTCGGCGGCGACACCCTCTGCTCCGTCAGCGTTAACCGTGTACAAAATGACCGGAGAGAAACTCCGCTCGCTGCGCAAGGACCAGAGGCCGAGCAAGGACGAAGATCTGCTGGAGCCGGACGAGGAGGCTGCCACCGGGACTTTCGCTGTCCCCAAGGCAAACAACAAGAGCAGGGCGAGTAAAATATTCAGCAACCACAAGTTAATCAAGTCGCCGTCCACGCTATCACAGAATAATGGTAACACGAACAACACACCGACAACAACGGATGTTATTGATGACAACAACAAAAATCCCATCATTAAACCCGGGTTGGACTTTCCAGTGCACGAATGTGTGTTTAAAGGAGATGTCCGACGTCTGTCTTCACTCATCCGGACCCAAAATATCACCCAGAAGGACGTGCATGGTGAGTTAACCTACTGCTTATCCCCCCACGAATCAAACATGTTCAAGATACGGTAAAGTCTATTTGTTTTTGCAAATGTGCCATCAGTCTCCATCATCCGTAAAAAGTAGGCGAGGCTTCTTCAAGCAAGGCCCGAATAACTCCTGACAAACACTAGTTTAAATCCGCCACCCTGACATAGACTAGCTAACTAGCAATTATCCAGGTGGAGTTTGGAACAAGTCTATTTATTAAATGCTTCAAAACTAACTCCAACACCAATCACCATCATATGCTTTGGGGTTCTTTAATCTAGCTTAAAGAACACATCATCAATACCGCTGTCTTTATGAATTATGGTCAGAATTTCATGACCTCCGTATCTGTAAATGTTTTGTAAAAAAAAAAAAAAAAAAAAGTTGCGTTTCAAATGGAGGTTAAAATAAGTCCAGAGTCAAACATTCAAACAGAGGAAAAGAATAAGTTGATACTGAATGTAATGATCTTAGCCAAACATTTAGAGAGTAATTCATTTACTAGAAAACAGCCCACAGACAGATGTTCTAAAAGGGAATGAATAAAAAGTAGAAAGATCAGATAAACTGCACAGTTTCTAAGCTTGGGAACTTAGTCAGAAACTTGCATAGTTGGTGTATCATATGATTGGTCACTGTTGTAGATATTAAAGTTTTACTTATGTCAGTAAAGGTAAGAAAGAAATATTTAGTCTTTATTGCATATTCAGTATCATCCATACATTGTAGTTTTCTATTTTTTTCAGTAAGAGAAGCTTCAGGTTATCCCTTTAATCAGAAAAGTATGTTTAAAATGGCTATATATTTACAGTATTATTTTTTTGGTTCACAGCTACTATCTTTATCTAAGAATCTTCACTTATGATGTTCTCTCTTATGTCTAAAGTTCTTTAAAAAAAATGAAATCGTGAGAAAATGAAAAAGAAAGTCGAGAATATCCTGTATGTATCAGCAAAAGCCTGGTCGGTGCATTTTTTGCATATGCTAAGTCCTTCTAGCTGTAACAACAGACGCTGTGAAAAGGGCTCTAGTCCAGGCAGTAGCATATCTCTAAATGAACATCTTATTAGTCATAATTACTCACCTTGTGTATACGTTTATAGATGATATGCTGTCAATATGTGTTTTATAAAACTAGGAATTTCAGGGTCATTATAGTTACTCTTTAGGGCAAAGTCTACTTAGATAACGACATGGCTTCCAAACAGACTTCTCTAGCCCAAACTGAACTAACTACAGGATGAGATGTCTTGTTCTGGTTCCCATGCCAACACAGAATATGGCCTCTACTTGTACTAAAAGTTAACACAGGAATGTGCTCTCATGGCTTAATTCAACAGTTCGTCAGACAGGAAGGCGTAGTGGTTGAACCTGATCCTAAACCTGTCAAAAACTTTGCTTGTTGTTGTACCTTGATCTGGCTTAGCTGCTTTTTGAATGGTAATCCTCATGTTAGTACTGTTTTTAAAAGATCACTGAAATCCGTTGCTGTATTCCTGTTATGTAATAGCATATTGAATAAAAGAATAACAAAATAGGCTTTTTAATTACTTATCCTTCCTCTATTTCCCACTTTAAATCTAAGTCTGTCATAACCACTCATTAAAACAGATTATGCAAGTTCATTTCTCTAAGGTAAATTTGTTTTACGATGGAAATACGTCTCCAATTTAAACTAAGGTTTATTGTAACTTATAATCTGCTTTATTCGTATTTATTTTGGGTTTGGTCTAAGGTTTTAGAAACTGTTTAAGGGCTTAGTAGCTTGATAAAGGTAACGGGCCTATGCTTACTTATGTTGCTTGTGGGTGCCCTCACTTGGAAAATGCTTTTGGCTTCTTGTAAACTATCTTAGAAATTTAAAGCCTATGGAATGGGTCTCTTTTCAAAATATATTCTTTTTCTGTGTGTGTGCCTTTATGTAAAAACCCTAAATATTATCACAATTTAACGAAAGTTAAAGTAAAGTGTCTTCACAGCAGGACTCAGCCCCCTGTTTATAGGACAACCGTACTGTTCTCTGAAACAGGGAGCCTCATCTAGTGGGCCCTTATATAAAAATACCATCTCCTGGTATATTGGGGAAGAAAAAATAGGTTTTCTTTTACATAACTTGAAAAAGGTTTGGTGTTGCTCCCACTATGAAGTGATTATATTCGGTTAATAAGCCGTATTACTGCCAGATAAATGTAGATTAATTTGTGTTGCGGTTGTTGTTAGCCATAGATAAAGCCTGTCATGGTGCGAGAACTCATTGTAGGCATTCATCATTACCATTACGACTTGAAGATAGTGTGCGGCTAAATCACCCGAACAGTGACTGCTTTAAAGATAAAGTTCTTGTCTCTGGTCTGTTTCCTGTTTCTATTAAAGTTACATTAGTAACTCTGTTTTCTCTCTTCTACAGGAAACACACCATTACACCTCGCTGTCATGATGGGACACAAAGGTAAGCAGTGTTTGAAAGAGTCCCTACCATGTAGTGTGTTCTTGTTTCTGACTGATAGTTTTTAGCTTCAGGTGAAGATGTCTGTAAGTAGGTATGGCATCTGTTTGTGCGTCTTTGTTTCCATTATGTGTTTTGAGTTGATCTTTGCTTCTCCGTGTGTCTCTCTAAGCACTATCAGACAATTGTGAATCCCAGTAGGCGAGAGGCGTATCCATGAGTGAATGGGTGTTGGTGTTTTTATGTCGTTCTTGACTCTAATTGTTAGGATTTCATGAGTTTGGAGGATGATACTAAACTGAGAGTTATTATACTCTAAATATTCACCTGATTTCTTTAACATGTGATGCTTTTTATGAAAAGGTTTGCTACAACTATACCAGCATTACATCTAAAACAAATTTTACTGAGCATATTAACTGAGTGAATGCATATAAAACCAAAAGGGGAAAATCACTTTGTTTACTTTTAGTGGGATAATAAGGCTACATGTCAACGTAACAAATATTTGCAATACTATTGCTGAAAATTGTATCTATCACGAATAGCAAATAATGTCCCTACCATCCTTCATTTTGTGGATCCTCTCAGTTGCTGATAACTAGATCAAATGGTGACACTGAGAGTTGAAGGCGAACTAGTAGGTCAAATAAAACATCAACATGCAAAGCATGACACCTGAGATATAGTGTTTTACTGAGCCCAAGTAGTCTTTTGGGATTGCATATCAATTTGATTGATTGAAGTAATTCTTCTAGCACCAATTCAAAACATGTAATCTTAAAGCATTTAAAAGAAATACAGTCTGATTGGTTAAACGTTTCTATCAGGAAAACCAGTTAAAGATGCATCAAATCTTTAACTTGCAAGACATGCTCCTCCTGGATGAGCTTGTGGCAACAATTTTTGCTTGCATTTTGTTGTTGAGTCTTCAGCAATCCATCATGCCGAGCGTGCATCCAGCAACATGGAGAGAAAACCTCTGTCAGAAATAGTCTCTGTGTGAGCTGCCTTCTGCTGAGACCGGCTGAGGTTCCAGGAGACAGAAGCAGTGATAAAAAAGTAAAGGTTTACTAGCTCCACAAGTGGCACCGCCCAGAAAGACGCAGACATGCTTTTGAGCCAGCTCTCATGTCAGAGGGTCAAAGAAAGCAAGCCATATATTTTTTTTTTTTTTATTTCTTCTCTGACTCAGCTCCCGGTTGAGGAGGACGCTTTGTGATCCCCTTTCTTTTATTTTTCTAGCTGCAAAGTCAGAGCCTTTACAGCAGCAAGGTGTTGGTCACCGCGTCCACCCCACGTATGTGTTTTCTACTGGACAGGATGTACTAAAACTGAATTTTCGATTTGGGTGCACCTTGTGTATACAAAATCACAATAAAGTCGAAAAAAACATTTGAAAAAAACAGGCCAAACTCCAACATCTATAATCTAAGGTGTTTATGGCAGCAACCCACTTGATATTTCATTCTAGGATGGAGTCACAGTCAAACAGCTGCAGTTAGATGAGGTAGGAGAAAATTAGAGCCACGTGTAGATCCAAAACTCTTGGCTCTAATTTGACAGAATACCTTCAAGTCGTCTGTCTGGTCCGAATTCCCTTCCCTTCCAGATCGGACTGTTCACTCTACCTCCTATTACTTTTCTACTCACCCAGATTTGCTGAAAATGCAATGATATATGTGACTCACTAGAAAATAAAACTTTATAGTATTATTCTACATACACCTTGGCAGCATGACCTGCAGAAATGGCCTCTGATAACAAGCTTATTGTATCAAGTTGCCATGTTGATTAGTTTACAATGGACTGAGAAATGTAAAAGTTCTGAAACCCACTTGTATTTACGCTGTCATAGGGCCAGTTGCACATTTGTGGAAAAAAGTAAAGCACGACATCAGGCATTGTAAAGGGTTCAACCTCAGAGCCTTAAAGCTACTCATTCACTGGGTTTTGGTATTCATGGTATGGTTTGGGGAAATACAAAAGCGCAGATGAATTTTTGTCTATCATAAAAATATGTAACCGGGTTAACGCCAAATCTTACTTTAGCTGCTCTCAGCAGGGTTGTTGATTACAGATGTTTCTTCTCTAGTGGCTGGTAGCCCTAAAACAATTGAGGAGCAAAAACACCAGGTTTATTGTCGGTTACTTTGCAACAGATTCTAACAAAGTTACCACTCTAGCAGACTGAAAAAGCATTTAAATCGCTGAACTGGTCCCATTTCACTCTGAATGAAGGTTAAAAGAAACCTGTCGAAGCTACAAGTTAAACTTTGCCAACAGCCACTCTTGTCTGAATATGTTTGAGTTTTGTACATTTGTAAGTGGATGTAACATAGAAGACGAGTCACATTTTGAAAAACCAAAAACTTTATAATTCAAAATACAGCTCAAACAGCTAGGGTTGGCTCCCAGTAAAAAAAAAAAAACTCTGTTAAAACAACAAAAATGGATGATCTGTGCTTCAGCAACACCTCCCAGACCCAATCTTTCACTCTGAGGGATGAGCTGCATTTAGCCTCAATAATAATAGTTAAAGCTGGGAAGGGATTTTTAAAAACTCTGGATGAGTAATTTTAGGCAGAGGTGGGTAGAGTAACCAATAATTTTGTTTCAGCATAAGTATTACTACTTCACCATTTTTTTTCTTTAAGAAAAAGTAGAAAGTTGTCATCCAAGAAATGACTCAAAAAAAGAGTAAAAAAGTATTTGGTAGAATGGCTACCCAGGTACTTAGTAATTATTTGTTGGTGACAACTGATTTAATGTTAAAAACTATGTATTCAGACAGAGAATTATGTGCCGATAAATAAATAACAAGTTACAAAAAAATATCACTCTCTGCGCTACCCTTAAAACATTAGAAAACACCTCTGCCATCTAATGACTTTTTCTATTTTTTATTATTTCTTACAGTGGGTATATTTATAAAGACATCAATCATCATTTTTAGTGATGTTGTTTTTAGCTGAAATCAAGGGACCGAGGTAAGCACAGTCACATTTTTGTCACGGTGCTTAAATTTGAGAAACAAGTGTAACCTTCATATTTTTCTGCTGAATTTGTCACATCAGGCTCATAGTTACTCGTAGAGCACTTCCCCATTTGTTTCGTGTCTGCAGCATTGGTTTCTATTGATTTCACATTCACAAAGGTCAATTCCTGTCACTGGCATCAGAGCCCCGCCACTATCGCTTTGGTAACTCAGCCAGCCATGTGACAGTGTTGTGTCAGTGTTGTGTTGGCCATGGCATTGATTGCACTAATGAGGTTGCTTGTTTTCTTGCCTGAGTTACCCTGTTCTCCAGGGAAGCTCAGACGACCCAGGCTTGAAGCTACAGCATGACATCACTGTCTAGGTGTGGCTGCTCTATGTGTGCAGCACCGCATGCACAGGTGTTTATTATTGGACCGTATCAGCAGTGGCAGTTATGCATATGAATGGTTTGAAGCTACATCAGTGTAAGCAAAATGATAGAGGCACCAAAGATACTGTTGATAAAGCTGAATGTAATGCAGGACGGGTGGCTGATGTTGTAATTTGAATTGTTGAATAGGTTTTGCTTGAAACTTGTGCCATGCTGTCTTATTTTAGAGAGCTAGACCCAACGCCCCACTCCCCCTGCCAGCTCCCATGCACTATATACTAGGCATCTGGCTCATATCTTCTGTTATCTTCCTTCTGTTATCAACCTCCTGCTGTTGGCTGTCTTTGCTCCAAAGCAGGGTGCGGTCAGCCAGCTCTGCCCAGATGTGGCGCGCTTTATGCAGTGTACCAACTCTCTACTGGGTTTATGGAGGAGGGTTTGGGGTAGATCGCAGACAGATGTCGGAAAAGTATTTATTCTTTAGAATAAACTTTTATTTTTTAGATTTAATTCTTCTTTTAAACATATTTTTTTAGGTTTAAAGGTTTTTCTTTTGAACAATTGTTTGTTTTTTCTAGACGTAAAAATTTTTTTTCAAACAAACTCTTTTCCTTCCCGTTTAAAATGTTCTTTTTTGAACAATTATGTTTTTTTTTTGTTTTTTTTTTTGCCCCCAATGCTAGCTCCATAAGTTGTTGTCTTTGAGTCCAGTAAATCCATGAGAAGACCCCCTTTTGGCCTCCTTTCATTTGCCCTTACAGGACAGGAAGGAATGGCCAATGATTCCGATACTAAACGTCTCTTCTCAAAGTACATTTACATGTGATCTTGTCCGTTTTATTTAAAAAGTTGCAGTTGAATAAAACAGCTATAGCTAAATATTATGTGATTATGTAAAAACCGCAGTATGTTCAATGTGAATCTAATACTGAGATCAGCATGTCTGCAATAGAGTGTCTCAAAGGTTGTACATTTAAAGAAATATATTTATTTCACTCAAATATTGACACTAGTTGAAGTTATTGGAAAAAAAAAGAAAATTATAATTAAAGGAAATCTTTGTCAGTGTTTGATTAGGATTTATTGTATCACCACTCTGTCCTCATAACCAGACAGGCTGCTTAAAAGTCCCTAATCCCAGAAGCAGAAGGACATATGGCCCGGCTGCTCTTTCCATGGTTCTGAATATTTACTAAATGTTGTTGTTATTACACAACCACCGGATTTAGCATTGTGATTTAGAGGTCATAGGCTTCAAGGGACCTAAGGCTTGCATCAGAATGGGACTATGCATCTGTGAGTCTGTTTGCCTGCATATTCTCATCATCGGCCTCAGTTATCAGCTGAGCCCTGTTACAGGTGGTTCTGCTACAAAGCTCCCTGGTGTGAGGTTTTTCTGATGCATTCTGCAGCTGTTCCTCTTATGCAGAGGCCATCTTTATGTTTAATTAAATTAACTAAATTAAATCTGAAGTAAACAGCTTTAGGGCAGAACCAGGAGGAGTAGGTTAGGAAGACTTTTTAACATTTATATCTTTCATTTTAATGGTCTGTGGGGATAACATTAAGGTAGCCCCCCCTGCTGTTTTTGTTGCCACAAGATCCAGTTTATTCTCTTTACAACCATGTTTGTTTTTTTTGTTTTATTTTTATTGAGTTTTTTTATTTTATTTTTTATTCAGGAGAGGCCTAAAGTGTGTCACTCTCGCTTATAAAGAATATATAACACCATGGCAGCTTCCTCATTTATTAAACATGATGAACATGTAGATGGTTGTTGTCGGATTGTGACATGTTACACTCTAAAGGAAGTTATGGCTTTTTTTCATACTAATGTTTAAAAAAAGGATCAAGTCTAAACAGGGTCTCAGAAAATTGAATTACTTAACATTGGCTCATTGAATCAAATCAAATACCTTCCATCACACACTGTCTGTTTCTTAAGTAAAAAAAAAAATCGTATTTTTATTCAATGAATTGTTCATTTTATAGGCTAAGAAACAGTCTGAAACCAAAGCAGTTTGGGTTTGGTTTGCATTTGTTTACCTCAGTGTCCACAGTACTGGAACTGCTCAGCCGATGGCTGGGGGACAGAGCTGTACAGATGCTAGTATTATAATAAATGATGTCAGGAAGACACTGACAGCTTAGTCTGAACAACAGACTTCCTTTTGACTGACTGTAGTCTGTTGCCCAGATAGTGGAGGGATTTCTGTGCTGGAGCTGTGTGGCCATTTATCACTTATTCTCTGCACATTGTGCCTGTAATGTAGTCATTTCATTCGCCTGGATCTGGACTCAGTTTTTAGTGATAATCAAGGCAGATTCTATATATTGTGTAACCAAGGGTCCATATTGCTAAGTCCATTAAAAGATCAGCAACCATCTCAATCCTACATAATCTGTCTATATAATCGGAGTCATTTTCAAATCCTCACCTAATTCTGTAGTTCAATTAGACGTTTTAAAGGTGCCTGACATCACCCACATTAGAATACATCAGAGCTTATCCGACGTGTTGACAATAAGTAGAAACCTGCAGATTTTTTTTGTATCCACCAGATACCCTTTGTAAGAAATTGATGAATCCGAACAGAAAACTGAATGACCTGTGAGCAACATCAAATTTCAAACTTTTTTCAAATTATGTCACATTTTACAACAAACTGCAGTGTCTTTCATTGGGATTTTAAGGGATTTTGATCAAAACGATTTCTACTAAACACGTAGTTTAAAAAAAAAAAAAGAAGCAAAACCTGAAAAGTGTGGCATGTACATGTAATTAGATCCCTTCTCTCTGATATTCTGGAAAACTTCCAATGTAAGCTACAATATTCAGAAGTCGTCTAACTTGTACAACTAGTCACCTTTTGCAGAATTTAATCTCAGTATAGGTACAGCTGTTCTGTTAACTTAGTGGTTCGATAGAGAACTGTAATAGCGAGAAAAATCACAAAAAAAACAAAATAAAAGGGTCGCTGGGGAATTAAAAAGTCTTGGAGAAGTTTAAAGTAACGTTAGTCAACAATATAATATGGGAGACGTTTGATGCACTTTCTAAGAAAGAAGTAGCCTCAACGTCTTTCTGATTTTGGTTAATAGTAAACAATCTGGAAAGCTTGTTTGCAGCTGACCAATCAGCAAATGCCTCTCGCTGCAGCATCCTCTCTTCCCCTGACAACATCGCCAGGATTTTGCAAGGAATATGGGCATTTTATTTGACATGCTGATTTTATTTGCTGATGAGACAAAACGCCTCTTTAAATGACTCGTCATGGGGAAACTTTTGTGTGTCTGTTGGAGCTTTGTTTACAGTGGCTTATATTTTAAAAGAACCAATATCAGACATCTGTGTTGTGTATGTAAGTAGTTAGTTGCATTTACTTAATGAATCTTCCCTTTACCACCTACTTAAACATTTTAATTGGAGCCTAAACAGATCTGCTCAATGTCTACATTACATATAGTGATACTGCTTTATTGATACATTTGCTATACATTGTGCAGCCCGTTGAAAATTGTACCAAAAACATGGCCGTTGCTCTAAATTGACTGACCCGACAAAGCTCCTGGTAACTATTGAGGGTCTATGGAGATCCGCATAAAACTATTTGTTGAAAGCAAGAGGCTTAAAACAGGGTAATGGTGAAGAATGGAAAGAGGTTTGTAGATTCAAGATGTGCAGAGCTGGCGGTTGATTTTTTTTCTTGTCTGCTATCTTTTAATCATTTGCAAGAAAAGTTTGAAGATGTAATCCTGACTTACATATGAAGTAGTCAAAGCACGTATGTTACAATGCATTTGTTTGTGTAAGTTTTTGCAAAATACTTTCTTTCTCTGTGCCCAGTTTGTCAATGATGTCTGATTGATATTTCTTTGGTATTTATGACTATTTATTTCACTTGTCCTATTTGCAGAGTGTGCCCATTTGCTGCTGGCTCACAATGCGCCCGTGAAGGTGAAGAACGCTCAGGGATGGAGCCCCCTTGCAGAGGCCATTAGTTATGGAGACCGACAGATGAGTAAGTATCTGAAACAGACAAGACACTAAGGTAGAAGTGTGAAGCCTTGGTGCAGGTTCTTTGTGGCTTCACAATGTCCTTTTAAATAGCTTGTTTACAGTCATCCTGTGGCTTCTGTCAGATTTGTATTTTTTCCTGTGTGAAAACCTTGATGAAAAGTTTTGCAGATCAGCAAAGGTCTCTGCAGATCCCTCCAAACTGCTGCCTCTCAGAAACGCCATGATGGTGGCCTGCTTTTGTTCATCAGAAAGAGCGTGCATTCCTCCAAGCTCTCAGAGTCTGTATGCTGATGAAAGGGCATTCGTTAGAAATTTCTCTCACTCCTCATAGGCTATTTAAATTCTCATACATTTCAGATTGGTTCAAACTTCAATAGGAAACATTCAGAATATTTTATTGTTGATAGTGAAGATAGCTTTGGTATAAATAAAGAATAAAATCACAACCGAGTGGTGCTAGTTTCTGATGCTTTGGAATGATGGATTTGAGTTTGGCTACAAAGAAATAGGATACTAAGTTTCCATCTGTAAGAATGGATAAGAGTTAAGAATTATGTCTTCATTTTGCTGGCTGATAGATGACATTTGCTTTCATTGTTGATGAGCTAAAATGGGTAATACACTCCTGATCAAAATCTTAAGACCAGTCCAAAAATTGCAAGATTTAGCATTTTTTACCATTGAATCCTAAGAAGGTTCTAAGTAGAGCTTCACAATGTTAAAAGGAAAAATCAGTGCAAGAGACAAGAACA
>JAUZNJ010101922.1:0-21101 GCA_034780135.1 Jordanella pulchra | reverse complement strand
AGCCCTTTAAAGCCAAGCGTATTATATTTGTTACATGAGGTTTTGAGACCTTTGCATCCTCAGTGTGATATTTTTGTTCTTAAAAACCCTGACTTATGAAGATTATACGGAAATGCCTAATGTATCAAAATTGGTACAAAAAAATGATCTCATTTAAATTACACTAAATTAATTTTTTATTTCATTTGGCATAAAAATTTTGTGTATAACTCTAATTCAAAATTTTCTTTCAATTATTTCATGGTCCAGACTTTAAAGGGTTTAAAGTGTTTTAGGAGTCCTGAGTCACACATGACATGATTTCTACTTTTCTCATGTGAAGACATACTGAATAAGTGTGGGTGTGTGGGTGCGTATTTACAGTATGTTTGTATGTTGTGTTATATGTATGTCACACAATTAAAAAAAAGTACTGAGCTGCATTCATAGGGTCTGCAAAACAAGTACATTTTGCTATAAAATTTCATATACATTCAGAGGTAGTTAGAGTATCCAAAAATTTACTAATGTAAGAGCAGCACTACTGCTACTTACTTGGCTTTATAAAGTTATAAAGTAACTGTCCAAACTATTAGTAGTATTATGTAAGAAAGGTAATTACTCAAGTAAGCTACTCAAGCGATTAATAACAACATCTTATTGGCCATTCAAAGTTGTGTAATCAGATAAAACAACATAACAACACAAGTTATGTTCAACATATTGTGTGTTCAAGACGAAAAAAAAAAAAAAAGAAGACATTTTTGCCATAATTGCAACATCAAAACTTCCAGGCCCAAAAAACACTTTTCCAAAACAAGGTTTTTGGTTTTTTTTTTTTTTTTTTAGAAAACATTTTCCATTTTGATGGTAAATAATGTTTAATGTTATAACAGTTTAAAGCAGCTCCACTGACACAATCTACATTTTATCGTATTCAACTGACCTTCAAATGTCATCAGAGGTCAAACAGGTAGAAAATAATCTTGTATACAAAAAAAATTACTCATTTGTAAACTTTATCTGTGTTTTTATCTGGAGCCTTTGTGATTAAAACACGGATGCTTTTCTTTCATTGAAGTGACTCACAGTGGGTGGATCAGACAAACATTTTATTTAAGTAAGATTAGCAATACTTCTTAATAACATTATTTAAGTAAAAGGGAAGATTAGTATGATTAGTATGTTAAACTCCTAAATATACATCTCTTTCAAAAAGTTACTTAATAAAATGTTATTAGTTCCTACTCACCTCTGTATAAATCAAAGCTCTGACTCTGATGCCAATAATTTAGAACTCGTTTTTAGAAAGGCTTTTAGAAGGTCTCAGCTTTATTTCACTGTTGTGAGGATGAAAAAATCACATAAACCTTCTGGGAAGTCTGCTTTGATGTTCATCTCCTCAGCTCTCTGTGCTCTCATATTAAACATTGAAGAAAGACAGAATCAGTCGCAGCAGCTGAACCATATGGAAATAAAGAAAATGATATTCCAGTGTCAGGGAAAGCAGATGAAACATGGTGTTCTTTGTTCTTTAAATTGTTTTCTGCAAAAAAAAAAAAAAAGTGAAATAAAGAAAACAAACAAACACCATATCTAAAACTTACCAGATATTTTCAGATATGTCGATGTGCTCTGAGTTCCACCTGGAAAAACTTGTTTAAAATGTTCTTAATTCTTTGTTATTAACAGAAAAACCAGAGTACGACTGGCCGTAAGTGTGAACTGCTTGGGGTGCTTTTCCACTAAATGTTTCCTCATCTGATCTGAAACAAAAGTGCAGAGAAATCGTCACGATTCCTGAAAGATGCTGTAGCTCTTATAGTGAACTATAGTGAACAGTCAACTTAGTTACTGCCTAATTTGATATTTCTTTTTTAAAGCCAATCTTTGATAGGTGTTTTCGTCCAAAGGTGTATGGGTTTTCCTGGGGTTTTGTGTGGGTAGAATAGCGTCTATGGACTTTTATAGTCCAATTTTTACTTTATACTTTGCGGTGGAGATGCATTCTGCAGCACATACTTTCATATATCACTTTAACAGCTTTACAAAGGGCTTTTAGATGTCATCTATGTTTCCAGAGCATTATAAAGATAGTATGATGATATCCCCAGAAGAGAGGCAGCACAGTAATATATTACGACTGCGGCTTTAGTGGTAGATACTGTGTCATTACCCCTCAGAACAATGGACTAGAATGAAATGACTGTAGAGTAATGTCCATGCCCCTCCACTGCTTTCTGCTGAGTGACTTTGGTATTTTCAGTTAGTGCTTCTGTTCTCAAGGAGACTTGCTGATGAGTCCGCTGCACCATGAAGCAACATGGACACGCCCCTTGCAGCTGATTAATATTCATGTTTTCTGTTGTTTTATCTCTTCAGTAATCAGTCCTTCTGCCACTCCTCCCCTTTGCTCTCAGGGCAATGTGACCTTTACTTGTGCTGAGCCAGTTTCTGTTGCCGTGACTTTCCCTGGGCCCAACAGCTTCCTCCAGTTGCCGTGGACGGCACCATCTTCTTCAGGGGAAATGTCTGTAGAGTTTCAGTTCAGGACGTGGAATGAGGCTGGGCTTCTGCTCACCTTTGGCCTCCCTCAGCAAGGTGGAGATGTCTGGTTGTACCTGGCTGATGCCAGACTCCACCTACAGATCCAGAAAGGAGGCCGGGTGCTGCTGGAGCTCATTGCAGGTCAGTCAAGACTCAGTTTAAGACTCGCCTATGAGGTATATCGTGAGCCTTCTCACTTCACAACTACAAATGTAAATGTGTTCTCTCTAGAGGTCTTGCACATCTAGAGACTAAAAGTTTCGTCCCTGTTTATTTTTTTTGTAAATGCTCGAGCTTGTTTATCCAACAGTCCTATTTAGTTTCTTAATTCTTTCTCTCATCCATTAGAACTTAAATATATGCTTAGGAGCTAATTTATCCATTTACTCAACTCTGTTGGAGCAGAAACATAAATAAGGCATTCAGGACATGGCTCTTAAGGACTGACGTTGGTCAAGACTATTTAGAGGAGATCAGTGTTTTTGCAGTTGTCTCCTACCGTTTAAAGCTCATAGAAGTCGCTATGAGATCTGACTTAAGCTTTTCCACATCTTCCCTTCTGTCATGTCTGCTGTGTTCCTTGGTCTCCATGAGGCTGTTTGTTTAATAATGTACTCTAACAAATCTCTGAGGCCTTCAAATGACAGTTGGATTCATAGAGATACAATCTAGGATTGATTACACTGGAGCACTGCAAATACTCAAAAAATTGACATTTTCTACATGGAGTTTCCATGTTCTCCCTGTGCATGCAATTGGTTCTCTCAGGGTACTCCAGCTTCCTATTGCAGTCCAAAAAACATGCCTGTTAGTTTAATTGGCTTCTCTAAACGGTATTTAGGTGTGAGTGTGTGTCTCTGTGTTGCCCTGCCACTGACTGGCGACCTGTCCAGGGTATACACGGCCTTTAGCTCAAAAGCTGCCAGTGATTGGCACCCGACACAGCGATCCTGATGGAATGAGCAGTAGAAGATAGATGGTCAATTATATTCATTTGAAATAAGACATGGGAATTGTTGTTTTTTTTTGTTGTTGTTGTTTTTCAATCTGTAAATTTTAAATCAAGGTAAAATGCTCTTGTTTCTTGAAAATGTGACTTATAATCAAAATTTTAGAGTGAGTTTATTTAGGAATGCAAGCACATTTTTTTATTTCTTTTTTTAAACATTTAACAAACTATGGAACATTTTCCCACCGTTTCACAAGCATGTTTTATTTTGTATTAGTTGATCACGTATAATTGTCAATAAAACATATAAATTTGTTGTTTTAACCTGATAAAATGTGGGAAAACTCAAGGAATGTTTAACTGCTAAAAATCAAACCAATTATTGTTGTATTCTATTTTTCCTAGGATCTGCATTAAATGATGGTCAGTGGCATATGGTGGACCTTACTTCCAGGCGAGGACGCCTGACTGTCTCTGTGAATAAACAGAAGGGTGGTGTCGCTCATGCGTCTCCCTCCTTTCCTGTCACGGTATTAGACCAGCTCTTCTTTGGAGGTAAAAGAAACACAGTTGGAAAATATTAAACATAACCCTGCATCCTGCTGAGGTTTATATTTGACTATTAACAGATTAAGGATCATACGTTGTTTGTTCATGAATAGAATAGAATAGAATAGAATAGAATAGAATAGAATAGAATAGAATAGAACAGCTATTGTCCCTAAATGGACTCATTCAGGTGTCCCATCACCAAAATAACAGCAGCAACATAAACAGACTATTTACTGGAAATGCAAGACTATGTACAGAACAGCTGTACTTTAAATGGGACATGAGGATCCTTTTTTTGCCCATAGATGCATTTTCTTATCTATCTGGAGTCTTTAGGATTTTTTAGAAGTTGGATTTAGTCCCTCCAAATGCTGCGCAGGTATTTGTCAAGTCCTGCGGGTGAAGTTATGGTTTTGTTTTAGATCAATAGTCTTGCCATATTCTGTGTTTTTACTCTTTTTTTTGGCATAATTCATTACAAAGACAATTTAAAGTGCTTTAAATGAATTAAACAGTAAAATAAAAATACCTCAGTTAACAGCTTAATAGTCAAAGGCATTTCTAAACAAATGGGATTTTAACTTTGCTTTAAAAGAACTTTGACATTCAGCACTTTTACAAACTTCTGTTCCAGATAAGTGGAGCATTGGGATACTTTTAGTGCATTTCTCAGTGTTTTTCATTGGTTTTGTCTCTACTTATTGTAGTCATTATTTCTGTATTTTTGGATTGGTTCTCTCATTTCTGCCTTGATTTTTCCTGTTTATGTTTTTTCAGTCATTTCTCCTTCAGCCACTCTCCTGTTAATTAGTGGATTCTGTCCACTTTTGTCCCGTCATTTCGCCAGTTTTTCTTTTACCCGTGTTCCCCATCACGTTAGTTGTTGGTATCATAGGGTCATCGGTTTTTCTTCTTGTTTCTGTGCCTGTTTCTTTCTTTTCCATCCTCCATTACTTTCATTAATTTCTTCAACTTCCCCTGCTCCTTTTCAGTTTCTGTCTATACTTTGGTCCAGAACACCTTATTATATTTTTTCAATCTGTTCTGTTTTGAACAATAACATCCCTGCATTTGCTGAAGAACTGCTAAACAAGGTTAACCAACATTTTTATTTCTCATAGCGAAATAAACACAGCAAAAATAATGCACCTTTGTGATGTATTTGTGATGCACAGGATTGTGCATCTAACATGTTAGGCTGGATTGAAAAGTCCTCCTTCTTTGACATCTTTTAATAATTTGGGGAATAAAAAGGTTCTAGTTAGTTATATATTCCCTATCAAACTACAAAAACTGACAAACAAAATAGACCTTTGGTCTTCCTCAAAATGATTTGGTCTCAGATGTTCCTCAGAAAAGAAGTAAAGGAGGAGTCTATGAAGTAACAATAAGGATGGATTTAGACCAAAGAATTATAGTGCAAATGTTCATAGACCACAACTGAATGATTTAAATGTGAAAGGAATTACTTAACAGCATGATCTGTTCGCTTTAAACATTCAGTGAGTTAAAGTTTGTTGTGAGCAGTGATGGTTATCAAGATAGATGTAAATATAGCACACTAAATATTTAATAGTTTCTGAAACTGTGTTGCATTTCTTTTAATGTGTGTTAGATCAAAACCACCACAAAATTGAAAATATCTAATATACAACTGGTTCTGTTTTCATTTGTATTGATATATATTTTATCAAGCAGAAAAAAGAGATCCATTTACTCTTCTTATGTTTTATTTAAAGGGCCCATATTATGCAAAATTCCCATTATAAACACTTTGTAACAGTCTTATGTGTCCTGGAGCCTGTGTATGAGGTTCACAAATAAAAAAAACATTTCCCCTCTGTCATTCCCTTTCTCTGCCTCTTAGCTGTTGTGTGCTCAAAATGGTCTGTTTGAAAAGCTTTCCCCTTATGATGTCATGAGGGGAAGCTGTTCAGAGCAGTTTAGATATTAATCTATGCTCCTTGGCTTTCTTTACAAACTCCAACTCATCGTCACGGTTGAAGATTGTAATGGTTTGGCCTACGGAAGAAAAATAAGGGGATTTTTGGCTCAGGTTAAAAATTTTTCTTAAAAATTGCAAGAACAAGCTTTGGGGGTCTATTTGTTAAGATTTATTTATTTTCAAATCTAGCATAATAAAGAACCTGTAATAGTGTTGGTAGACTCTTTCTTTGTTTCCACCAATATGTAATCATACTTGTTTTTTTTTAAGTTTAAAGTTTTTTTTAAGGGTGGAGTTATTTAAAGTCTCACCTAAGCTCTTTGTTAAGAAGGCATTTTAGCTGCTATAAAAAACGACTATAAAACATGAGCGGTAAAAGCCGTTAAGTTAGACCAAACTTCTAAACCTCAGTGCTCCTCAACTTGTTATAATTAAACAGCTTTCACTACATAACAATCTGTGTTGAATAAATATAACAGCAAAGTGTTCTGTATAAGAAGTGAGTCATTAATCATACCAGGAGTGGGGTTTGAACCCACGAGGACATTCGTCCATTGGATCTTAAGTCCAACGCCTTAACCACTCGGCCATCCTGGTGACATGTCATATTGGGTGAAGTCAAACCTTTGACCAATTTTTCCCCCTACCTTTTAAACATCTTGATTTCTCTTTTTTCTTTTATTATATTCAAATTTTCCAGCTTTTTGCGTCATCCGTCCTCCCTTTGTTTCATTTTTCACCACCTAAACTGCCGCCTGTTGTTTTTTTGCCCACTCAGCAAGATCGTGGTCCAGACAAATTCTCATATCTGCCTTAGGTTCTTCATCATCTTACATATGCAGATTTAAACACTACCTCCTCTTCCACATTTTAATGGACTACAGAAGGGGAAAAAAAACTGTTTCTCTCGTTAGAGGTATATTAAATTCATCTGAGCCGTATGATAAGAAGCAACACACCATAAATCAGAGGGTACTCTGTATCTTAAAACACATTTATCAATTTCAGTGTCATGTTAGTTTTGTATGCAGTTTTACTTACTTTTAATTCTTTTTATTGATGCAATCTTTGCTTCTTTGTTTGAATCTCTTCTCTGCTGCTCTTTAAGGTTGTCCTACTGAGGATTATAATCAGGATTGTAGAAACCCCATCAGCACTTTCCAGGGCTGCATGCGTCTCATCGCTTTAGACAGCCAACCAGTTGACCTGATCATGGTGCAGCAGAGGCTTCTGGGGAATTACAGCCAACTCCAGATCGACATGTGCGGCATCATCGACAGGTCAGAGTAACCAAAAGGCATCCTGCTGCTCTACAGTTTGCACATAATTCTCCAGCTGCTGCATATGATTTCAGTTAAAGTAAATGACTTCTTGTGTGTTTGCAGCAATGATTTTTGAGGAAATATGGTTATGGGATTCTGGAAGTGTTCAGGGTGCAGTATAACATTTGGAACAGACTTAATGTATTGTTTCTGCAGGAAAAGTATTTACTGCCACATAGGAGAGCAGAAGGTGTTATAGAAAATCTAAGAGACATTTTTATTCCTGGTTCTCATCCTTCTTAAAAACAACAGTGTTTTATTTGTATTCATTTTAGGTTCATTCAATCCAAAAGATGATTACTACTTATGAAATCCTGAGTTTGCTTACCAACCTTTGAGAATTAAACCTCAGAGACAATCTTTGCCTCAATACCTTGTTCCAGATAGTGTATGACATTTCTAGCATTTTTTTTGCATTGATCTCAGTTAAACAGTAGGAAATACTCACTCAGAAATTTAGAAGCCAGTGTATGCAACAATTCAGCACAGAACTTCTTGAGATAAGGTCTAATAACTAATGCAAAGCTACCAGGAGTGGGGTTTGAACCCACGGGGACATTTGTCCATTGGATCTTAAGTCCAACGCCTTAACCACTCGGCCATCCTGGTCACACTTGTTCTAAGTTTTCCACTTTTAGGTGTGTTTCAGTTGAACGGTGTATATATGTAATGTACAGCTTGGAAGTTTCAACCAATGTTCTTGGTTTGCTGTCCTATCCTCGCTTCTCCAAACATCTCTTTAGTCTATATGTGGGAAATAACTTAATTGTTGTTCACAAAACATTTCTCCAGAAGCCATCTGTCTTTTCTGTGCGAGCAGCTGCAATGCTTAATCAAGCTTTAAGGGAACAGTTATGGAGACAGGTGCCTCCTTCTCAATCTTCTCAGTCCATGTTGGATTTTATTGTGGTGTTTGTACAGATTAGTTAGTTCTCTATTAACTTAGTCTATTTAACACTAATATGAAACATCCAGACTTCAAATGATACTTATTTGGTAATGATGATCGACGTACATTTTTACTTGAAATATAATTTTTTAACAGTAAGTTTATAACTTTGTCCCTAAAGTTTATGACTTTTTATTAGAAGAGGTAAAAGCATTATTTCTGACATTTTGGCAGAGCTAAAGCCTTGTGCTTTATTTTTATCCATGATATAAACTCATAAAGAACAGTATACACATTGCAATTAAAAAGATTAAATAAATTTAAGCAAATGCTCTTGCTAAGAGTGTTTTAATTAAAGGATGGAGAATTATAGTTCGTGAGTACTAAACCATGAAATAACCACTGGCAGCCATGTTGATTTATTTCTTCTTATATCAGTCCAATGGAAAATCCAGGCCATTTTTACGATGTCTCTGCTGTTTTTAAAATGTCTTTTTTTTTACTTTTGTTATTGCTTGCCCACTTTCACAAAGGTTGTTGCAGTTATATCCATTTTAAACATGTCAGATAATCCTTGAGGACCCTCTGGTCTTGATTTTATGAATTGCTTCTACCTCAAAGTTGTTTTTCTGGGGCCCTTAAGGCTCAAAAACTTAAGGAACAAAAATACAAGAATGTCTCTGCTGTGATGTTGAGCTTCCACACACAGATCTCATTGCTCACTGAAACAGAAAAAGAGAAATAAAATCACAGCTCTCCACACTCCCACACTGATTAAATTCAGGGTCCGTGAGATATGAAGTTATAAGGAAAATTGAGTTGCGGACCCACCTTCCATACGCTTGTCTGACCTCAGATCAAACTATTACATCTGTGTTTGTGTGTCAGTGTCCAGACTAAAGGGCAAAGTAACCCCATGCAATAAGCAGAACGCAGGAGCAGCCACGCGTTTAATTGATCCGAACGATCAGTCTGATGACAGGATTTGAACTGAATCAGCAGCTCTGTTCTTATTACAAAAGTTCTGACAGGAGTGTTCAGTTTGGTTTCTTTGTTGAAGAGTTTAGGAACCTGTGGACACTTATTAGCTTTTTTTTTATTGAGCTAGAAGGGCTTAATCTGCTGCTCTGTTTTGAGTGTATTCGGTTAAAAAAAAGTAACTAACTCATAACTTTCTCAGTAAATCCCAAACATATTTAGATACTCTTATAATTACAAAAATCTATAACTTTGCAATTGCAGTATTAGTGTTTAATAAAAAAAAAAAAATATTTACAATTCCACGTGAATACGTTTCTTACCCCAATAACTCCTGAAAACAACATTGCCGTGGATGTGAGCACATGATATATATCCATATTTCAGCCATGGCTCTATTGCTTATTGAGCTCATTGTCACAAACTAAATGTAAGAAATACTTAGTCTACTCATGGATGCAAATATGCCACGCCATCAGTAGCCCAACTACTTCCAGTCTTGTTTGTCTTTTTACAAAGCAGTAATGTCCAACTGGAGACTTGTGTGATGTGAAAAAAGTTTTTCTAGTGAATTTTTTTGAAATATAATAATTATGCAAAAATGGAATGGAAATAGAGCATAGAACATTTTTTATCAAATAACAAGAGTTTTTTTCTAAATCGTAGTCTTTCCATTTATTTGTTTTATTTTAGAGTTTTAATTTGGGCCATTAAATGTTTAAAGGAACTTGATCATATTACTGTGGTAGGGGCCTATTAAAGTTTAATGAAGGAGTGTTGGTCCTTAACATCTTCAACGAGAGACTGTGCACACTCGACCCTTTGGTAGTGATGGGTTACCAGGAGTGGGGTTTGAACCCACGAGGACATTTGTCCATTGGATCTTAAGTCCAACGCCTTAACCACTCGGCCATCCTGGTCCTGCCATGAAGCCGCTGTAAAATGTAAAATACACTACAAACCAAAGAACAATGTTGTAGGTAAGGGCTTTGCATCTGATTTAAGGGGGTCCTGAGAGGAAAGGCCTCTTTGTGCTTAAGAACAGCATCTCCCAATTTCGGGGGTTGCTGAAGGTTGGTATGCAGAACGATAAAGCCTGCTGGATGGGTGTCAAAATGGGCCACAACTAAGAACTTGTCTTCTTTACTGTACATGCAGATCGGACTAATGATTCATCAATGAAGCATGTGCAACCTTAATTCCTCCAAAGAAATGTGAGGTCCTGGTTCCCTTTTCTTGAGTAGCACTTGAGCCTGATTATTTCCACATTTCCTCATCACGTTGTTGCTAATGCCTTGTTAAAGTGCCACCATCGTGGGACAGCTTCTGTTTACCGATAGAATAGAACCTGAGAGAACAAACTTTCCTCACTCTCTGTTTATTTATTTTCCTTGTTCCTCTTTCAGAACATCCTAGGATTCCAGGTCATAATTATCAGCTTTGTCAAACTTAACTCTCCATTTTATATTTTCCCTGGATTTCCTAATAACTTACTGGGTTATTATATACAGTACAACATCTTTCCTGCCATTACAGTTAAAGCTTTAGTTCTTGTTTTGTGTTTTCAGTGATGATGGACACAGTTTGGTGTCAGAAGAAATTCTGGAGGTTGTGTGTTTAACTGCAAAGCAGCAGAACGCCTCTGTTCTTTGCTGTGATTTTCTTCCTCTGATCTTGAAGCTTGTCAGACCTTGTGATCAAACATCCAGACGTGAGCAGTTTTCATTCAGACTATTTGTTTGATTTGTATTTTGCTGTCTTCTGCTCTCAGGAGCTTTTTACCAGCATTTTTTGCCCTTTTGTTGAGGATTTCTTCCTTTTTGAAACAATCAAAGCTTATATAGAATATAAAACGATAAGTAAATAAAATACTTATCAACTTAAAAAAGCAGTTTTATGGCTCCTTTTTAACAACACGGGAGCTTCTAATTATATCCCTGCTGAATAATTATTTATTTATTTATTTCAGCTTTGTTAATGTCACAGATGACAGATGTTCTTATTTTTATTTTGGGTATTAAGTCACATATATGTAAGGTTGGATATTTATCTACAAAAATAAAAATCACCTCACTCTCTTGGTAGCTGAATGCACTGACAGCATCTTGAAAGAGTTTAAAATGCTTAAAAAGGAGATGCTTTTTATTTAGGGAGAGTGTTTTATGTGTAGCAACAACCTAGCACATAAAAACGCATTGAAAAATTTAGGCAGTATAATTGCAGCATTTCTAGGTATTTACAGTTGCTTGGAGAAATTTACATACTTTAATTTCAATTATTTGTTCAATTATTCTTTTTTTTCATGATAATTCTAAGCATAAATTATTTCACTCATTCAGATGTCAAGTTCTGAAACTAATAATCAGGGTATTAAAGAAATATAGACTGATTGTATATTTTAGAAACATTTCTAAAGCGTCTTTCGTGTTGTTCTAAAGCATACAAAAGCCTTGACTCGATTAAACTTTATATTTTAGACCAGTCTCCAAGCTTTAATTTTTTGAAAACATTGTTAATTTTCTATATGATATTGTTGGACTTCAAACATCTCTGGGGTCTGCACTGCGCATTTCCACACAATACAGCTGCAACAATGCAGTGGCATAATTTTGAGTGGTAGAAAAAAATATTTGCATATTTACTATAGGGTGCATTTATGCATTTGTTTTTAAGTGTGTAATTTGTCTTGCCCTATCCTACCTCACCATGCTTTTACATTCGCATTGCCTAACTATTCCCTCAGTTTAGAAGACCAGACCCTTTTATGTGTTGAGGATGCAGCGGAAGTTCAGAGGGGACAGAATTTTTCTTTGGCGGCACCAAGGCTCTATAGTTCACTGCCAGTGCAGATTAGAAAGACCTCTTTAATGTGTTTTTAAATGGGCTCTTAAAACTAATCTTTTTTGTTCTGTTTAAGTTTGAATGTCTATACATTATATTAGTTCAGCACTTTGGTCAGTTAATGTATTTAAAGCTGTCTGATAATAGTTGGTGAAATGGTTCGTAAGATGAGCTTCTTTTCGGTTTCTGTCTTTTAGATGTTCTCCCAGTCATTGTGAACACGGCGGCCTCTGCAGTCAGACCTGGTCTGTCTTTCACTGCAACTGCTCCGACAGTGGCTACAGCGGAGCGACCTGCCACAGCTGTGAGTCACACCAAAACATCACAATGTCTCCAGTGAGACGCACAGCCTTACAATAATAAAAGATCAATAGCGATATAAGATATTATGCATAAATTCATCATACTCCTAGTAGAATTAAATTCCAAATATTTCTTTATTTTAATGCTAGTTTGTTTTTAACAGGTAATGACATCTCATAATTAATAGTAAGACAATTTGCATGAACATATACATATTGTATATATTTTTCTGATAAAAAATACAAAAGCTTACTCCTTGTTAGCATTTCTCTTCTGGTAGCTAGGGATGCAAAGATCCACAGTTCTTCACTTCAAATCCAATACTTAATTAAATAGAGACTTAGACAAACTATTGTCCTTTTGTGTGCACATGGTGCAAACAAAACAAAATTTCGTTGCATACTGATCACAACAACATAATGAGATAGCAACTGAAATAAAATGGGATGAAAATAGTTTACATGTTGAAAAAAACATGTTAACAGTGCAAAATACTAACAGTGCAAGACAGTCTCAAGTGTACCTGGATTAGGAAATTATGTGCAAAGTCATAGGACCGAGATAAAGTCAGTCACTGGAGAAGTTATTGACAGTGCAGAATAGTAATGGTTCAAACAGGCAGTAAAATGTTCAATTTAAATGGAATATTAAAGATTAGCAATGTTGGCAGTGTAAATAAATGTGCAGGTTCAGATCTGTGTGTGGATGTAGAGTGCAGCTTA
Organism: Jordanella pulchra; assembly: GCA_034780135.1. Classification (NCBI taxonomy): domain Eukaryota; kingdom Metazoa; phylum Chordata; class Actinopteri; order Cyprinodontiformes; family Cyprinodontidae; genus Jordanella; species Jordanella pulchra. The sequence goes on along the minus strand of JAUZNJ010101922.1, from coordinate 8,074 downwards.
GAGTTCAACAGTTGAATATTCTGATGCCAAAAGGGAAAAAGCTGCGCAGAACCAGAGCCTCATCCCAGAGGGCAGCGGGGAGAACAGTCCGTGATGGGGGTGGGAGGGGTCAATGATGATGTTCTGGGCTCAGGACATGCAGCACTGAAATGAGATGTCCTGAGTGGAGGGGAGAGGGGTCCCGATGATCCTCTCCACTGTCCTCACCACTCTCCCTCCACCCCATAGAGAGACAGCTGGTCAAAACGCTCTCTGTGGTGCATCTATGGAATATCTTGAGGATGGGCGGGGACAGCTGGGCTTTCCTCATCCTCCGCAGGAAGTGCAAGCACTTCTTTGCCCTCTTGACCAATGACATGGTGTGTACAGACCAGGTGAGGTTGTCTGGGATGTGCACCCCCAGGAATTTGGTGCTGCTGACCACCTCCACAGCAGAGCTGTGGATGAGCAGTGGAGCGTGGCTGAATGTGGATATCTGTAGATCCAGATACTTTGTCAAAGCTCTGCTTGTTCACAAGCAATGCTGTATATGTACGAAAGGCTACTTCAGATTAGTATAAGGTCAGAAAAAACATAAAACAGTACATCTTGTTAACAAATTCCACCCTACGAACAAATATGCAACTATAAGGGTTCTAATTTAATATATTTAATTAATCAATTCCAATGCTCAGAAAAGGATAAGCTTTTCTGCTTCTTAAAAGATTTTTAACCTAACCTACATTTGTTACGTATTTTTCCGTATCAGTGCCGATATTAATATAGGATCCATGGATCTGTACTAATACAATATCGACAAGTCATCTTTTATTTAATGACCTCCATGTCCTTAAGGAAGGCCTCCTTGCCATCACCATAATCATTAGTTCCCTTTACAGATTCCAGTTGGTTGCTCTAAGATAACCATTAAAATCAAACATCTATACAATAATTGTCCACATCATCTTGTCCTTGCTTCTGGGTAGGGGTGTGCAAGAGCTCTGACACACCCTGGGATTCACAGAGACACGCAGGACAAACCATCATGCACACGCTTATTCCTAAGAAAAAGTTGGAGAAACCTGTTAAGATAAAAGTCTTTGGGCTGTGGTAGATAATCCACACATGCATTGGGAGAACGTCCAAGTTCCACACAGAAATATCACAGACCAGGATTCTGTTCCCTTGTAGCACTTGCTCCACAGTGGCACAGCTGTACACTATCAAACATGGTGTAACAAAATGAAATGCTTTTTATAGATATTATAGAAATAAAGTGAAAAAAATAAGTTAGAGTAAAATGTTTTTAAAGGAAATTATCTGTAGCAGACTTTTGTTTATGGAAAAAATTCATATCTAGGATAAATGATAGAATTATACTGTGCTTCTCCTGGGGGGGAAAAAGACTTATAGCTGTTTCTTGTTAAAGTATAAAAAACAAAACTCAGTTTGAGCTCATAAAGAAGAAAGGGCCAACAAGCTTTTACTGTAGAGCAGGATAGATGTTAATCTTGGAGGACATTTTTTAGAAACCTTGTTTATGAGGTCCAATATAGCATTCCTTCTGAATGCTCGCGATAAAGAAACTTGTCTTTTAAATTCTACATCTCAACTGGGAATTGGTGAAACCTGTGGGATTACATTTTTAATGTACCATCAAAACTGAGTAGAAGTATTTAACATCTGTGCAGCCTGTCTCTTTAACAGTTCAATGAGTTCAGTTTTTATAAAACTTGTGTGAAGGGGGAGAATGCTTTGACTGAAACACCACTTGATTCATAAGAATAAACTAATCCAGTACGGTGAGGAGAGTTTTTAGGATAGATTGACTTTATTTGAGTGATTTTAAAGTGCTTTCCCTCTGGGCCACATCAGGAACAGTTTTCATTTGAAGCTTTTTAGAGTAAACCGTTTTCTAACAACCCTGAATGAATACGTTGAATGAAAGGGATTTTTCTGGGGAATAAAAAGAGTTAAAAAGGCAAACTAAATAAATATATAATATACTTTCTTGAGTTTTCCTCTGTTTTAGAAATAAGACCTCAGTTTATTTTCCTAACTGTGGTTTTTGTAAACCTTTACATGATTGATTTCTAGATATGATGCAGGGAGCTTTATCCTCCATGCACAGAGATTCTCCTTGCTCTTTTCTGGTTTTCTAATGACTTTCTCATTAATTTTCCTCCCAGCTGTGTATGAACAGTCCTGTGAAGCGTACAAACACAATGGAAACACTTCGGGATATTTTTACATCGATGTCGACAGCAGCGGACTCATCAAACCACAGCTGGTCTACTGCAACATGACAGGTGACAAATGCACACACTCTCAATTGTCCATTCCTAATTAGCGTTTTACATGATTACTTAATTACTAGTGATCCTCCTCATCTTTTCTTTAATACAACACTGTCTTTCTTCCTTGTATATATTAATCATATAAACAGATACATTATTTTTAATGACTGATGTTTTCCCGTCATTCACCTCCACAGATTTGTACTGTTTTTTCTCTGTTTTCATTTAACATCCGGATTTCAAGACTATGTTGAATTATTTTACATTAAATACACAGATAAAAGCTAAAATAACCAATTAACTAATGATATTAAATTATAAAAATATATAACATACATTGACATTTAGTAATAAATAGGTTTGGCAAAAAAATAAGACTTTACTCTGCCCACTTTTGTTCCATCCATCCATCATCCATCCATCCATCCATCCATCCATCCATCATGTTGATTTATGGATTGATTTATGCTGTAAGCTAGAACACTTATTTTTAAAGCTGTTTGTCTTTCTCTAATTTCTCTCTTTCTCTCTGCATATTTATGTTATTAGGTAACTTCATTAATTAAAAACTTCTGACAGATATTAAAAAGACAAAACTATTAGGCTTTAAAGAGACACAAGTTAACATAATTGTATTGTCAGCAGATGAGAACACATGGATGGTGGTCCAGCACAACAACACAGAGCTGACCAAAGTCCGTCCCTCTCCGGGTGAAAACCAGCATTTGGTTCACTTTGACTACATGTCTGAAGAGGAGCAACTTCTAGCCATCATCCACCAATCAGAGTACTGCCAACAGGAGCTGTCCTATCAATGCAAGAAATCCCGCCTACTCAATACTCAAGGTAGAAAAATCTGCATTAATTTGACCTAACGAATGATGCATGGTTGTGATAAAATGATGCATACAAAAAAGGACTTCAAATAATTTGGAACGCAAAGAACAGCCTTCACTGAATATCGGGACACGTGGCAACAAGTGTCAGATCATTTAGAGTGTCTCACCTCAGGGAAAGTTGGAGTTTCTGCAACATGTTGCTTTGGGTCCTTCAGTGGAGTAAAGTCATGCAACTTGCAGTTGCTTCAAAGAAGCAATTGTTTCTGCTCAACAGTCTAAAAGGGGATATAATTATTGACAAACATTATGAAGAATCGTTTTACAGGATGAAAGATTATTCACTTTTAGATCAACATAAAGCTACCAGTCCTCCCCAGAAGGTTACATCCCAGAATGCCTACCCTAAGGTCAAACTGTGTACTTCTGTAATTACTGAGCTTAAAGATCCATCTTAAAATCACCAGTTACCTCAGTTAGTACATTAAAAGTTAAACTTCTTGGTGAAAAGAAATATGATAATAAATTGACTTAGCAAGAAATATAAAAACAAAGTAGCAGCAAAGCATTGCTTTGCAAATATACACGTCTTTTGGAAAAATGGTACCAAATTGGAGACGTTTGGATATAAATCTGAACAACATGATTTGAGAGAACCAAACAGCAAATCATCTTTAATACATTATACTAACTCCAAATCACTGTGGAGAAGGAGTGTTAATGTGTGGGTGGTTTTGATGATACTCTGTGCATCCAATTACTTTAGAGTCAAACAGCTAAACTGAGGCCCAAACCGGGTCATGAAAAGGACAATAAAAACAAACAGCATCTTCAACAGAATGCTTGGAAACTAGAATCAACGTCTTGCTGTGTCAAAGTCCAGACACTACAATACTGCAGTCTGCCTTCAACAGAGCTGTACAGGAGCAATAGTCTGCAACCCTTACTGAACTCACATATTACTAAGCTTTACATATATAAATCTGTTTAGCAGAAATTCTGCGACTTTACAAAAAAAACTTTGAATGAGTCATGTTGTCTTCAGGTGCATTTATGTTTTTTATCTTAGTCTGTATTTGGGATTATATTTTAATTTTTCAGTGATTGATCTCACTATTTAATCATCTTATCCTAATCCTTTTAATCCCCTAATCGTATCTCAGGGGGAGCAGAGAATCCTCACAGCTATTCTTTTAGTTTGCCCTAAGTTCAAATACAAAATGATGATCATAAGTGTTTGAACCAGAAATAAAACCTCTTTGATCATCAGGTAGTTTTTCATTACTCTAAGCAACTCTGAATCTACAAGATGGAGCGCCAAAACCAACAGATTTTCTGTAGAGAAACAAAGTTATCCGTCCGTCTTTTCTTAATAACAACAGGTAACACATTAAAAATAGTCAGCACCATCAGTCAGCACCATGTTGATCTGCTGTAGTGCAAACTAAAATGGCGGAGACACTGTTAGAGAAAACACTGAGGCACCTTTTTGTGTCAGTTAATAAAAATATTGGATGAAAACTCAGTAGACAGTGATATATGTGGAGGAATGAAGAAGAAGTTTCAACATAACCTCACTGCTTGCTGGATAACAAAGAAGCGCTGACTTTGCACCTTCAGTGTGTATCATCTGCTATATCACAGCATTATTTTGAGCATTGGGGTTTTGGTGCTGGCAAACATCCCTCTGTTTCAACCTCCTTTATAGCAGCTTTGGGACTGTTTTCTGAATAAACTTTTACATTATCTGTTCAGATTCAAGAGTGTTGTAAATATTCCATCAATATTCCTACTAAAAAAGGGGGCTGTGTGTTAACAGTTATTCATATCAGAGTCAGACGATGCATGCTTAAATGCTGCTTTGCCACTTACAGGGCCTGAGAACATGTGATCGCTCTGCTAAAAAAAGCCCATGGGCAGGATTTTAACGTAGCAACATCTTGCAGCAAGGCAACAGTGCCACCAAATGCACCACTAAATGCAACAACTAAAAAAATTCATTTTGTTTTAGAAAGTTGGACATTGCTGTTCTTCTTTGTGGCTTATGGACATTATTTCAAACGGGATGCACACTGTCAGAGATAGAAAAGCTGTAAAAAAAAACAAGCTAAAAGTTTTTGCTTGTGTTTCAGAGGGGTCTCCGTTTAGCTGGTGGCTCGGTGGTCCTGGGCTTGGGCTGGTCCAGACTTATTGGGGAGGAGCTCATCCAGGCAGCCAGCAGTGTGCCTGCGGCCTCCAGGGGGACTGCGTGGACCCACAGCTCTACTGTAACTGCGACGCGGACCGATTGGAGTGGTACTGACGACTACTAAAACAGGCATTTCTAACAGTGGGGTCATGTTTGTTCGACCGGGCTGGACCTTCGCAGCGGACAGTGAAGCTCTCATTCATGATGTTTTGCACGTTTAGTGTAAAAAAGCTGCTCTTTAAGGAGGGTACCTTTCTGTTATGATTCCTAATGCCCACCCAGCAAACAGTAAAGGGGTTGGTAAATGGTACATGCAAATGGACTTTAAGCTGTTTCACCTTCCATTTGATCAGAGTAATCTATCACAGGGGCACGGGTAAATCCAGCAAAAGCACTACTATAGTGACATTAAGATGATCTGACCACAGATATAAATGGACAAAGTTGCTCGCTCAGCTGTCCACCCGGAGTGCTCTTTTAAGAAAGGGTTGTTAATCAGGAGGCAGGAGTGGAGAGTAAACTGTCGGGATGGATCCAGACTGGCTGACTGGGAAACTGTCATCCTCAGGGGAAAAAATAAAGATCTGCTCAGAGCCAAATCCTGCTGTTGTTGTTGTGGTGTCATGCAACCTAATTAGTCTAATTAGGATACATGTGAAAGGATAAAAACACTATTTGTCCTTCAGCTTGATTTCATTTCTTCCTGCCTCTCATCTTCTCCTTTGTTCTTCTGTTTGTGGCTTTTTTTCTTTAATCTGTTACTTTTTTACCATTAACCGTTGTTTACTACTCAAACTCTCTCCTCTTGCATCTTCTCATTGTCTTCCCTTTGCCTCAGTTTCTTTTATTCTCTTCTCTTCCATTTTTTCTCCCTTCCACACCTTCATCTCTTTTTCTCTAATTTTCACATCTCTCTCTTCCATTTTGTCTCACACTTCCTAATCTATGAAATTACTTCTCATTTGCTCAATTGTTCAGATCTTGCCAGTTTTACCTCCTCCGCTGTCTCAACTCTTTCTTTTCCATCTCTTGAAGGAGTGAAGACTCTGGTCTTATTTCTCATAAGGAGAGCCTGCCGATCAGATCTCTGGTACTCGGTGATGTTCGGAGGCCAGGTTCAGAAGCTGCATTCAGAGTGGGATCGCTGCAGTGTCATGGCGACAGTAAGTGTGTCACTAGTTTCCAGTGTAAAGTCCATTTACCCTAAACATGAACTAGCTGAATTTAGCTGACAGAGATTAATTTTAAATTAAATCACACTCATTACCTAAATAGCTGAACTAAATTCAGAATACCAGGATTAAAATAATACTTTTTTGTACAATAAGATAATATCAGGACATATAGGTCATGATGCCATACCTCAGTTAGTATGCTAAACATATCACCTACCTCTAGCAAATTGTTCATATTTGGTTTAGTCTCTAACCTTTTCCTTGCTCTCAGAAGGGTTTTTCTTGTCCAAAAGTTACTATTAAACTGCTTTTGTTTTGCATATCTTTAATTTTTAGCTGTTAAAAAGCTAGATAAGTCCTGTCAGGATGACCTCTTTCAAATGCAGGTGCTTTAAAAGCACTTGGTGTTTCCTTTACAAGGAAAGTCACAAGTGTCATAAATGTACCATCTGCTTGTCTTTATCAGCTCTTTGCATGGCTTCTTCCTACCTCTAAACATAGATCAAGTAAATTCAGCCTGACTGAAATCTGGCCAACACAATTGAATTATGGGCCCAAGTCCAAATAAAAGCTGAAAAGAAAACATATTTTATATGACTGTATACCCAGTCAGTTCGTGTTGCATGCACCACTGCAGGATCGCTAGGTTAGACTGCACACGGTCAGCAGAGTGCCTTCCACAGTGATCACTGACCCAGGAATGTCTGGCCCGGATGTGCTTGTTGTACAGGTCACAAGTTGGAAAGCAGAACGGATTCAGATGTGCTATCTGTCTCCAGTCCCACAGCTGCATGATGGGCTCATATACATCATTAACTCCCCTGTTTTTAGCTTTTGTTTGAGCTCTTGTGACTCCATCTTCACTCTGAGCCCATCTAAATCAAGTGTGAAGTGGATTAGAGAAATTGATTAATTCGCTGGGAGGGGCCAGGTTCATGTTCACATCTACTCTACCAGATTTTTTCTTTTCGCCAAAGAATAGCCAACAAATAAAGTACTAGGATTTTATTTTATAAGTCTGAGCACATTTTTATATCAACTAAATTAATTAAGTTTATATCACACAAAAGATAAAGAAATCATAGTCAGACCCGAACCCGACCAGCAGCCAACAGAGCTGTGTGAAATCATGACCCAACTTGGCCTTGGACGTTAAATCCATAGTCTATCCCGCCTGCAGCTATGCAGCAGTTACAGAACTAGACCAACATAAACTATAGGTTTCAATGGTTGTGACTTCATCCTATAGTTTATATAGCTGATTCATGCCTTTCCTCACACTGTAAACTTATCAATAACTGGTCTTCACAGAGAGCAGATATATCTCTTGGTGAGTCGATGAACGACAACCTGAACCACACAGGCAGCGGTTACTAAGCCCTTTCCTTCCAGGAAAAATGCTTTCTCACTTTATAGCTTTTATTGATTCACAAGCAGAGCTTACAATACAATCGTTATGTAAAGAACAGTCATGTAAGTCACAGCTGGTTGCCCTTTTACAGTTCTGGTTTTAAATAGAAACTCCCAAATGCCTTGTAAAGTATTGTTTTTTATTGTTACCTCCTTTTAAATTTTTTAGATAAAGTTCTTTCATATATA
>JAUZNJ010101911.1:3718-21102 GCA_034780135.1 Jordanella pulchra | reverse complement strand
TCCCATCATTCTGGTACAGGTTGATCTTTGTCTCATCTGTCCATAGAATACTTTTCCAGAACTGGGCTGGCTTCTTGCCCCGGAGTCCACTTGGCTCTATAGCTATAAACAATGCATACAAATGCTAAATCAGACAATAAAGAGACTTTAAATGTGTACAGCTACACATAGGATGGATCATAACCCTATAAGTATGAGCCTGTTGCCCCAGGGAGCAGAGAGAGAGAAAGTGGGAGAAGAATTAATAGCCAAAGAAGACAGATTGAGCTGTGGTGTGAGAGCAATCAGTAAAGTTAGTGGAGATAGTTTAGTCTAGCAGCATCCAACTATTTTTCTGAACCACAGACGTCATTCTGAGAGATTTTGAGTAGTGATCCATTGTTAGAGCTTGAAAACAGTTCAGAGCATGAAATCTGGGGTGGGCAGCAGTGAGACAAGACCAGCTGCCGGTGGGGCTATTCCGCCGCTTTTTGTGTTCCAACACAGAAAATAGATCCAGTTTTCTTCACTTTATGTAAAGTTTTTCCAGCATTCATATTGATCCCAATCAGAGCTCCCAATCAGCCATCCACTAGCGAGTGCTTACTGAGCCGTCTGCTCCTGTGAGATCTGAATCAGGACTGGAACAGCGGTGGTATCTCAGTCCCTCTGAGGGAACAAGATTCCTTCATTTCAACATCATTCAGCAGAGTTTGTGCAGCAGAACACCAACACATTATTTGAACATGTTATAGACCAATACATTTAAAATATCAAACCTCTACCAAACTCAATTACACAACCGCTATACCAGATAATTCTCCACACAAAGCTTAAGCAGCTCCGACAGTTTGACTCACCAAATGAAGCGACTTGTAAAAGAAAACTCAGTTTTTAGAGACATTGCTTAGAAATGTCCCTTTTATCGGTGAATTTACTCTGTTATGGCAGCCAAAAGACTTTAAATCCTAAATAAACTTATCAAATGTGAACCATTTGACAAGACGTAGTTTGCATTTTGTCAAAAATTTAACCTGCAATTCGCTCTTGAACAACCACTACATACTGTACTGGTCTTCAGGAAGGTATTCACAGAATTCAAACTATTTTATATCTGCTATGTTCTTCTATTCGGCAGCACAGTGACGCAGGCTGTATCACTGTTGGCTTTCAGGAAGAAGCTCCTAGTTTACCTCCAAACAGGCGTAAATTGCAACCAGACTTTTGCTCAACTTTTTCTGCCTTTTTTCTGCCGATAGGCTGTTTTGTGGTTGCAATGACCTGAATGATAGAGTTCCTTCCTCAGCCAAGGGTCTTTCTGCAGAGAGTTTACATGTATTGTCTGTTCATTCCCAAGTTCTCCCCGGGTACTCCTGCTTCCTCGCATAGTCAAAAAGTTGACTTTCAGGTTAATTCATGACTCTAATTCGCCCTTGCCCATAGGTGGATGGTAGACCGACACACAAGACTTTATAGGTGGAAGGAAAGGGATACAAGGCTCTCTTCTTTTAACAATTCAAACTTTGAAGATTTTCATTCATTTCTACTTAGCTCTCTTTCATCTAATAGCCTTAAACAAACTAATGTGCAACACACTGCCAAGAAAAGGTAGCTGGCAGGAGATGGCAAGATGAATGGAGCTAAATACAGAACAATACAGAACAACAAACACAACAGCTGTGTCAAATGAGACCGGAGCAGAGGTTCTCTCTGCAGCACAACAACAACACATAGACAAACAAGCAGAGCTACAATTGGGAGAGTTATACTGTTAGAGGGACCCAGTTAACCCCCACCCGCCAAAAAAAATCATATGAACTCTAACTTATCTGAGTGATCTAGATGTATTTTTGCAATCAATGTCTCCCGATGTATAAATCTGGTGACATATCCTCTAACAATCTCCTGAAAGAGGGTTAACACTTAAAATTCACTTAAAAATGTCTCCTTTGTTTTGTTTTATATATTCTCCAGACATAAAAAAAACCTCTCCATATTACTTGTTTTATGTCAGACAGTTAAAACCACCTATATTCTTCATCTGAGCACAGAGAAAAAAAAACTGCAACCATTTTAGGGACCCCAGTTAGTCCGCTAGGATGGAAAATTGCTGGTTTGGAGCCATCCATTCGTAAAGCTCAGCAGATCTTTCTCTGAGAGGTGAGAGGCCAATCCAACCTGCTCAGGAATCTTGCTGATCATCACACAGGACAGACAAGACATCACAGTCGCAACTTCTTGAAAATACATCCCGCTGTGAGGGAACTACACTAAAGCCGCCTGTGAAGTACGGACATTTGTTGAACAACTAGTTCTGAAAAAAGAAAGAATTTCTGCCCATGACGCAGACTGGATTATATTTATCTATAGAAAAAGGCGAGATGCACAAAAAGCCAGTCACTCAAAAATCCTTTAAAGCCATTTTGATAATTTCCTTAAGTTTTTCCGTTTATTATTTATTCTAATAGAAACGTTTAAAATTCATCATGGTTCACGGAGCCATGATTGCCGCGGTAGGGGTAGAAATATTCCCCACATACCAACACATTAGCAGCAGGACCTGATGCAAAACTGGCACAGCTAAAACCCACAGCAGGATTTAGATTAATGCATCTCTTCACCACACTACTCCACTCTGATCAGACTTTGTATACGTGTGTGTTTGAATCTGCGTACACCATAAACACACATGCCATGCCACACAGAACCCACTTTCGTCAATGCAGCCCATACAGCCCTTTAAGGGGCCTGTGGCTAACTTTTGCTGAGCACCACGGGCTGCTGATTCCCTCTCCTTCTCTTTCTCTTCCTTTCTTTCAATCTGTCCAGGCAACCCCACTGTTTCCAGCAGTGCCACCCAGACTTGGCCTCGACCCAGACCCACATCTTTAAAATGAGCCATCATGGCCATGCCATGCTCTGAGTCCCACCGCAGGACCCTGATTAAAACTCATGACTTCAAACTTTCCAAACTGTCAAAAAACGAGTCAGAGGAAGAGATTTAAAGGGACGAATCAAAAGATAAAATGTCGCTTTTATGAATATAATAAATCAATTAAATTATCTGGTACCAACTAACTTCCCAGGGTGTCATCGGAGGTGGTATTTGTGTCACTAAGATGCAGGCTGTCACCTGTGTGGTGCAGATGCCGGCCAGTGGTCTATTCTGATGACAATGGTGTTTAGTTTCATTTAGTTTTATGGTTATAGGATAAAAGTATTTTTAGGAGCCAGCAAAAGGTGAAGTTTTTCCAGGTTTTCCTAAAGTAGACAGTAGTAGAAGTATTTATCCTTTTTTTTTTTAAAAAAAAAGAAAAACAATCCTTAAATCAACTGTTAGCAAAATCAAATATATCTTAAATTTTAAATGAGATATAAATGTATTACTTTGAATTGGTAATTTCTTTCAATTCTATATTTTAAAAAAAGAATTCTTGTTAAAACGTTGCTATTTCTGATTGGAGAAACCTGAAGAAAGACAAAGTACATGTGCCAAGAGTGCTCCCTGCTGGCTAGCTGAAGAACTGCAAGATTACCTCCACAGAACAAGCGCCCTTAATGAGGCATCTAAATGTGTTATAAGTGTTAAGAATGAGCATATCATTGGTATAAATGAAATGCGTGCAATCTTTAGGAAATAAAGAATTTTGAATTAAGAAACTAATGCCATTTAAACAGGAAAAATCTTGTAATATAGAGATTTTAAAATAGATTTGGTTTAAATACAAAATGCAAAATGTAAAAAGAATAAGGGATCAACATGTCAATAACATGCTCACAAGCAATAAACAAAAATAACGATAAGCTGAAGGCAAGCTGCAGGGCTGAATCGTATCAAATGAAAACCCCAGAGGAACAGAGAGGATCTTCTAGTGTAGGAGAGACCACCCAGAAAAACATTAGAGACCTGCGGTTGTTTTACACGCGTGGTAAAAGACAGTACAGGGAGGACAGGGTGGGGCGCACATGTCAAAAAGAGATCAGCATGCTGCAAACCAAGAACATAAGAAGGTTGAAATAGAGAAAAAAAAGGAAACCTAAAACTGCATTTTAACCCACTCATCAGATGACAAATACTATTCCAGATGATAGCCACGTTACTGAGGAGAGAGAAGGCAGAAGGTAGGGAGTATAGACAGGGTTCATGTACCTCATTATACAGTGGTCCTAGTGGAAAATCGCAATCATCTGCGACTTGCTAGAAATACCTTACAAAGGCTTCTCTCCATTATGCAGGATTCTCCTGTGTTTTAACAGCCTTGATCATTTTGACTCAAACCACTTTGGACTGTGGATCAATTTAGCAAGTGACATAGGAGTAAAGGCTGCGCCCTGTGGAGAGCGCTGGAGAGAAACTGAACCCTACAGGAGACAATTACGTGTCTCTGCAGGGGAAAAGAAAAAAGAAAAAAAACTTTATCTCCACTGTCATAGAAAAAGCTGCCTCTGACTTGAGAGTGGGAACATGAGAACGAATAAACACACAACCACTCCATCAGAATTACAAGAAAAATAGCGACTTAAAGGCAACAGCTGTATAAAAAAGACACAGTCATGAAAAGCCCAATTCTTCCAGTCCGTGTAAGGCAGCGTTTTGTTGTTGGACAGGATTGTCTTTAGACAAACACTCAAACACCTCCTGGTCTGTTCTGTCTGTTGTCTAACTGGGACAACAACAAGAGGTATGAGACAAGTACTTCCATATGCGGCTGGACACACCGACATGGAGAACAAAACACACACTCACAGACATGCATGTGGCCGCCTCTGCAGAAAACACCCTCCTATGAGCCATATTCTTCTGTTCAGGTCTGTAACAAGGCAGAGTGTGACCTCACATTCAGATAGTCAGTTAAATAAACTGTGTTTGAATTTGAATTTAAAATTGTTTAAATGGCTTGTAGAAAACTCATCCAACTAAAATCCCTTAATTTCATTATTTTACTTTTATTTGGTCATGCGGTAAAAGTGGCCTATTTTGCAAAAATGTTTTTTAAAATGAACCAATTTTCAGTTTTCTTTTAGGTCTAAATTGTTGATTTTGTTTCTTTTTTTGTGGGTAGTTCTATTTTTTCAATGTCTTTCTAAAATTCATAAATTTAGATTTTATTAGTGTATTTTTGTTTTAATTTCACAATTAACAAGATTAACTTTACTTTTGTCTGAACTCATACCTTCCCTTATTAACAAGGAGGGTCAGAAAATGTATTTTACTAAAGGATTTTGCAAAAATTACCAAAAAAAAAGAAAATCTTTCAAATTATATTTGCATATGATGAATTTTCCAATGACCTCATCAGAGTTGATCTTAGATTGTTTCCTGCTAAGGAAAACATGTTAAATATATCTTTTTTTCTCTCTTCCTCTTACCCATTGTTCTTAACTAATGTAAGGGCAGCACCTTTGACAAAGTATAGTGTCTGGGTTTTTTCTGCTAAAATAAATAAATAAAAATAATAATCTAAAAAACAAACAAGCAAAAAAATCTGCTCTGCAACAAGGATGCTGAGGTCGAAGCCATGGCTGCCTTTAAGACTTATCTGAAACAAATATTTATTTTGAAAGTGCTTTATTCTACAGGTTTCTATATGCCTGCCATTCACATCTGATAAAAACATTTCAACAAATATTAAAACAATCAGAAGAGTTAATAAACAAATAGAAGACTTAATTAAAAAAACGAAGTTCTCTTAATCAGGAGTTGCTTCCTAATTGTTTACTTGTTCAGTCCCTACAGGATTTTCCTTTATGTTTTATGTAGTATATTACCTGAGTCCGTGTATCATGTGCAGGCATGAAGCAGCTAACTAGTTAAGCCAAACCAGGGGTCTGCAACTTTCAAATCCAAAGAGCCATTTTACTCTGAGTCCTGCCGAATAAACGTCAATTAGAGCTGCATATATCACATAACCTTTTAATAAAACACAGATTATTATTATTGGATATTTGCTGCAAGAAAACTGTTGTCATTTCAAACAATCAACCGTTTTTATTTGTATGTTTAGCTTTCAAAATAAGTACAAACATGAAAAGCATCATAAAGTTGAAGCCAGGAGTTTCTTCGATACGGTATTATTAGATGTAACAAAAAACAAAGAAACAGAAACACATAATTCAAATATATTGAAGAGATAAATCTAAAAGATATCTATGATACTTTTTATGTCTTTTGGTTGTGAAAATGCTTTTAAATACTATTAATAGTATTTTAATTACTATTAAGTGCCACTGTAGGGGGTCCAAAGAGTCACCTCTGAGTTGCAGACCCTGAGCTAGATTGCAACCTGCAAAGGTTTCGAGACAAAATATATTGTCATAGCATAAATAAAAGAGCTTCCTGGACCTGGACGCCATGGTTGGCATCGTGTTATGCAACTTATTGGTGGAAAATACACATTAAACTACTTATAAACGCAGTCATTTGTTGAGAGAGCTTTTTTCCCTTGGAAATTATTTTCTAAAGGTCAATGTATCTTTTATTCCATAACAAAATATTTTCTCTCAAAACTTTTTTAGGTCTCAAATAGCATCAGTTTTTGCTAATTTCCAAATATTTTTCTCTTTTTAGAGCGCTTTCTTTCTTGAGTTTAATAAAAACACACAAAAAAACTTCCATATTCGGACAGTTTTTCAATTCAGAGACAGGAGAAATTGTGAGTTTTGTATTTCTGATGTATTTGGGCCTGATGAAAAAGAAAAAGCCATTTCTGAACACTGGCTCATTGCATCGGAAATATACAAATTATGAGATTTTAACATACTTGTAGGTTACAAGTTGGAGCACGGGTGATAAACACATAACCTGTTGCTTTTTTACAAGGATTTCTAAAATAAATATGGAAAAAATATCAGATCTGTCCACTTTTTTTCATATTTCACTCATCAATCATCACTCTGCAGTCACTGTCCTGTAGTCACTGGTTCTTAAACTGAACATGGTTCCAAATACAACTATTAAAGAAAAAAAAACTCTAAACTCCTCAACTCTTCCAGCAATGACTACCAGACATAGTTTTATTTCCCCCAAAGGGATATTTCTTTGAAAGTTGGCAATAACCATATTATATATTAAATATATTTACCTTAAAGTAAACACTAACAGCTGCTCAGTCGGTGACTGGATCATAACTTTATATTTAGAGCTTTATAACCGCCCTATGAGAGAAAACAGAAAAACATGAGAACAGCCAGACGTCAGTGTTTGTATGTGTAGGTTTTTGTTTATTTGTTTCTGCTTATTTATTCCAGTGTGCTTTAGCGAGACTAAACTGTTTACATGTGTCTGAATGCTTACGTATTAGTCGTGAGTGTTTCTTTTCAGTCTATTGCCAAAAACACAATGTTTATTTTTCTTTTAAACTTATGTTCCAGGTAATTTAGGAAAACAGGCCTTCATTTTTGCAGGAAGCATATTTTAACGTGCAAAGTTTCACTTGAGTTGTACAGAGCCTGAAAAAAAAAAAAACAAATAGTCCTGAAAATATTGCACAATGAAGCGTGGACAAAAGTCACACAGACACACACTTCTGGATACAGACTCACAAACATCATATAAACTCTTGAACCCTTAAACTTTTAACCCCGACGAGGGGTTTTCCAATATTGCTTTATCTAATTATACACGAATACACAAAGCGTTTTAATTCTGAGGGCCTCCTTTCTGGTTCACTGCTAACAATTACCGCCACAGTATCAGAGTTGGGGGGGTTTTTCACTGCGGTCTCTATCAGTTCCTGGGTTAGTTTCTCTCTTCTAGTCTAAAAAAAAAAAAAGAAAAAAAAAATATGTCTGCTCTCCAAGGGCCAAAATAGTTCCCTTCACTTTTTGTCAACTTTCATTCATTCATTCATTTTTATCATTTTTTCTCCCCTTTCACTGACTTATATCCCTAAGAGCCCAATGAGCATTTTTCAAAAGCTCCACTGAGTTTAAGAAATTATCAACTACCAGACTGATCTGCACCACTTTAGATGCACACAGACTGATAACTGTATCCGATTGGGAATAAAGCAGAGGAGATACGAGATAAAAGTGTTAATTCTTCACATTTAGAGAGTTGTAGGAGAATTTTTAAATTCTGAATTTGTTTAAAAGGTTTTCAAGTTTGGGTTTAACCCCAACCTTAACCCAGGCGGGAGAGATACAATTCAATCAAGCTCTTATACTCATATCCAGAGATTGGTAGTAACTAGCTACATTTAGTTACAGTTACTTGAATAACTTTTTGACAAAAATCTATTTTAAAGAGTAGTTTTATTGCGTCATATTTTGAATTTTTACTTTAGCAAAATTTTTATAAAATATTGCTATTATTTATTGTTTTGGCTTCTCCATCTATTATAAGCAACTTCTCTTTTTAAAAGTGAAAAAAAATAGCGAAGAAAGAAAAACACAAATGGTTCATTTTTACATCGAAATGAGATTTGCTTTTATGTACACATGATAACATAACATTTGAAGGTCAAGCTAATATACAGTAAGAAGTAAATGTTGTCACTGGAGGAACTTGTTTCATAAGTTTTATGTTAAAAAAGAAATTGGGTTTGAAATATTTTTGTGGCATTTACAGAATTCTTTTTTATTTTCATTTCTTATAGTCTTTCATTTGTGTCTGTCATTATTATATACTTTAAAATATCAGACGTCATGATGAGTCACTCGGTACTTGAATTGCCTTTTTACCAAATACTTTCCAGTCTTACTTGAGTAAAATTATGATGATATTTTTTTATATTTTTTATTAAAGTACATTTTATAATAAAATAGTGCTACTCTAACT
This sequence comes from Jordanella pulchra, assembly GCA_034780135.1. Lineage (NCBI taxonomy): Eukaryota > Metazoa > Chordata > Actinopteri > Cyprinodontiformes > Cyprinodontidae > Jordanella > Jordanella pulchra. The sequence continues at coordinate 12,344 of JAUZNJ010101911.1, read as the reverse complement.
TCAGTACAATTTTGGGGTAGCCTACTCTACCCACCTCTGCCCGTATCACAGTAATGTATATCTGATTTACATTTAGATGCCAGAGGGAAATACACCAGTTTAAGTGAATAATGCACCTTCTGATTCATACAGTAGCGTAGTATTAACTAATTAATTTGCAGCTGTCATTGAATATTGGGAGTTGATTTCATTTTACGCTATGCAGACCCTCTGTCAGCAACTATGAAAATGTACTCACCTGGAAGCACCTTCATCTTATCTTAGCTAATAACTTTTTCACCTATTACCATCAAATGTAGAGCATGTATAAGGAACTCAGCTGTCATCTCTTCAGTATGTAAAAGACATGAGGTACTGCTAGCATAAGCTGTCCTGATGCCGTGGAGCACTGAAATTTGTGTTTAGTGAAGTTTAAACTAATCTAGCCTAATCTAAACTGTCCTCCACCCAACAAATCTTACAGGGTCCAATTACTGTAATACACAACACTAGTCTTATATTAATTGTGTCACTATCTAATTACACGGTTTATTCATGTCTCATAACAAGCATGTTCATTCATGCCACTGAGAAAATCAGTAAAAGTTGGAGTCAAGCGTGACTGGACCTAATCTGATTATAGGGCAGAATATCAAGTGATTATAGACAAATCTGAGGAAACATCCAAGAGAAAACAAGGGAATACTCTAACAATACAGCTAACTGGTTGCTTGTTTAGCTTTAAGTTTATCTTAAAAACTTCAAAACACAAAATACTGTTTAAGAATAGAGAAATGAAACGGCAAATCCGATGTCCCTGCCTGTAGGGCTCCATCCGCACTCTTAGATAAACACACAAACAAGAACATGCCAGCACAGTATGGAGGCAAATACGAGAGGTTAAAAGATCAAGAGCAAGAAACCTTTCCCTCATTATCTTTGTTGATTTAAAACCTTGGAATAAAATGATGATTCTTCTGGGGATTGAGCCGAGGTCAGAGTTCAACAGGCCCAGCTGAGACGAGCTGTTTTTACTAATCACAACCTGTCCAAAGCTCTAGATGTGAATTTGTTTGACAAAATAAAAAATGAAAATAAAGTAGAAATCAAAGATGTAAGCAGTAACAACAAAAACTATTTAGAGCTCAGCTCTCAAAAACCTATGAATTGGGTCAAATTTCTTTGATATGAAACAAACCGACTGTATTATTTATTTTTTATTTTTTTGAAACCCTCATCTGAAACTAATCTGTGTTTCCAATACAATCCCCTCAAAATCTATAACGTGTTTGGCTGCAGACCTGACATTTTTAACCTTCTTTGGTACATTCAGTGAGATTAGCCTGGTTGCCATTACCAACTGCAGCCTCCAGTAACGTTAGAAGCCTCACTTTTCACTTTTCTAAACATAGAGAAGTAGACTCCTCAAAAGCATAAAAGGATCAACTCTGTGGATCATGATAGATTAAAATTACAAGCAAATTATGCCTCTTTTATCAATCTTGAATTTTTTGCTTTAATAGTAATTTCTTAATAAATAGTTGGACGAAAATAATGGCAACTTTTCTTAAAAGCAAAGCAATTTATTTGGTCGCACATGAAACTGAGCTACTGCTAAGATTAAAATAAATCCAGTCCAAGAAAAATAGAAAAAAATCGACCAAACAAGACAAAAAAAGTCAGACCCTTTCTAACCTACATGGATTTACAGATCCCATGTCCACATCAGAAAACTCTTGACTTGATGAAAAAAAAAGTTGTTGCTGGGCAAATTTGTTTTTAATTATATATTTTCATTTAAACTTATTTACAAAAAGGATTTCTTGTCCTTTGGTCTGCTTAGGAAAAAGTTTTATTATTACTAATCTGGGTGCTAAAACTGAACCTTTATGCTAAAACATCTGATAGCCACACAGTTTCTCAATATTTAGCCAGCTGAACATTTAAGTACAAAGAAAAGGATCCGTAAACCAGTGCTTTGTAAGCGGGTTCATGATTTTTTTTTTTTTTTTAAAGGGACCAGACCTGAACAAACACACAGCTATAGAAGGAGGCAGGTGCTACTATCTAGTTTTTTTTCTTTTTTCTTTTTTTTTAAATTCCTCTAGAGACACAAGCTTTATGATAGTCTGGGAAGAAAGGGGCTCCTGAGACCCGGGTCACCTCCCAGAAGACCACCGCGGCTCTGCTCTGGTTCCCAGATGTTCTCATGCATGCAGGCTAACATGCACACAGACACGCTCGGACCTCCTGAACCTCATGGAAACAGAAAACAAATGAGTCTGAAGGAGGAGACATAAAGTGCTGCTGCAGGCATTACCCAGCCACAGAGGGGATTTGTTTTTATGTTGACACTGACTACCTGACCCAGATAGAGCAGCTGGTTGGTCTTTATCTGACTGTCAGGTGTTTTTGTTTGCCACGTCCTCGTAGGTGTGAAAAAACAGAACCACGATGGATTGTGATTAAACACTTGTGGAAAGAGGACTTGTTGAATGTGTGATCCAAAGCTGAGGCTGAGGAAATGAGGGGAGCTGCAGCAAAGCCATTAGGATGCGCATCGGGGGAGACGAGACGTGTGTATGTGCTCAGTTAAGGGGGGGTCAACAGCAGACCATCTATTATAATGACAGGAAGCAGGAAGTACAACCCCTTTACAGTCACATGGTTGCCAGCTGTATTGGCAACAAGATGAGGAGAGAAAGAGAAAATGTTTGGACAAAAAAATGCATTTTAGTGTGTGTGTGTGTGTGTGTGTGTGTGTGTATTCTTGTTTTCAATATATTGTGGGGTCCATTTTCTGGAAATATATCACATTAAGGGGACCGACTGCTCCTTGTGGGGCCCAATAACTGGATCCCATGAGGGGATTTAGCTGTTTTTAGGTCAGGGGTCACGTTTAGGACTAAGATGTGAATTGAGTTTAACTTGGGCTTAGGGTTAGGTTTGAACCCCTAATGTTTAGCTTTAGGGTAAGGGTCACTGTTAGGCTGTAGAAATTAAAGGAAGTCAATGGAAAGGCCCTGCATAAGATAGTAAGACAGGTTTGTGGGTGGACCGTTTCTAAACAAAACATTAACATCAACTACTGGCAAAGAAGACAACAAAGGTTTCAATTTTCAATTTTTACAGAGCTGCCCCGATCGTCCTCTGTCTAAATATTCGTTTAAACCCAAAAGCACCAAAAGCAAAAAAAAAAAAAAAAAAAAAAAAAAGGCTTCAACATTTACGCCTTAAACCGCTGATGCTCTTCCTGTTCCAATGTGGGAAGAAAGCTCAGGCCATGTGGATGCGTTTAGTAGCCTCAACTCAGCACACATGCAAACACCCACTCCCAGGGAGCCAAATATGCACATTTTCGCATGAATGCATGTGCGGTCTACCGTTCTCTACAGGCGGAGAGCACGCGCACTCAACAACAACTAAAACTGCTGATTTCTGTTACCTTTTCAGCAAAATTACATCTGAAAAAAAATTATTATGTTTTTAATGCTTAATGCATGAATATTAAGTAAGCATAATTTAGAAATAAACCCTCTAGTTGCCTGTTTCCACTTAATTTTTTAAAGACATTTCAGCACATATATAAATAAATACCTTCAGAGAGCAGGGTGTTGACTGGTGTTTGTGTCTCCTTGCAGTAAGAGACCACCTCTTTGGGAAGGAAGTCCACCTGTGTGATCTTAGAGGCTCCCAGCCTCTGCATCTTGCGCCTGCATGAGAGCAAAGACATTTTCATGACTGTAATTATGTTGCAAACAAATCCAAAATTGTCTCCTACGGAGGGCTAAAGGGTTTATTTCAAAGCCTCTCTTTTAAAAAAAAAAAACAACAGAAAGATGTACCCGAGCTCAGAATCTGCCTGCAGCTGCAGCACAGAGGGGTCTGTGTCCCATTGCAGTGTCCTGATATCACCAACAGAGGGAGCAAAAGACGACATGAATAGTTACAAATGTCTTACAAACACTTTAATGATCCATAATATTTACACCACATGTAAACCCAAACACACATACTGGATATTGATGTATAATGTCTCCTGTAATGAGACAAAAAGCCATCTTCCATTATTCTTCCACATACAGTCATTTCTAAATCTTTACTCCGATTTGGTAATATTTATCTTTGGTTTAAAAAGATGGACAAATTCATTCATTGATTCTTATATTTAATACAAGCATGTTTTAATTTAGAAAGAATGAACAAAAAAAAGAACCAGTAACTTTTAGCAGTTTGGACAGTGAAGCCATAAAAAATGTTTTGAGAATGATAGCGTCCACCTTTTTGTTCCAATCATCATGTAAATAAAGACACACATTACATATCAAGAGCTGGCACTTTTCCTTCCTCTTGAGAATGCACGTTTCTTGAAAACATTGAAAAGTAAAATTACTCAGCTTCATGCAGAAGCATTCATATCCTTTAAAGTTTTTTTTTTGTTGTTTTTTTTTTACATTTTATGTTGCAACACCACAGTGTAGATTTATGTTACGATGGTACATGACCGACTAGAAGGAAATAACATAATGGTTGAGTGGAACAAACAATGCATCATTTTCAGTTTTATTCATTTATTTTTTAAATCTCAAAAGTGTGGCACACATTTGCATTCAGCCTCCTCTGCTTCTTACTTGAGGTAAAGCAGCAGGCCTCATGGGGTGTAGCTCTACCAGCCTTTATCCTATTATTTTTGGCAAAACAGATTCTGCCTTTCTAAATATTCATTTAGAAATTTTTCGTGTGGAGTTTGGCTGTACGGTTCTTATACAGTTCTAATCTAATACAGAGGCTTTTTTTAGCTAAATAAAACTTGTCTAGAGTCCAAAATATTACATGACATTTTAAGGAAAAAAAGTGTTATTATATTGTCAAATTTCCATAGAAAGCTTTAATTTAATATGTTATTCCAGTGTTATTTTCTGTACATTTTCTGTAACAGAAAATGAACCTCGGCTCCTGTTTTGACATTTCTCACCATCTTTCTTCTAGGTTTGACCTTTATTTGGCCCCAACCACATTCCCATCCTCCATGGCCATTTTATCTGTCGCTTCTACAAAAAACACAAGCATCCCCAAAACAGGATGCTACCACCACGTTTCACTACAAGGAGAGTGGATTCACGGGAATCCTTGGTTAGTTTTGGCATGTGGGAAAAAAAAAAAAAGTACAGCACACTGTGTTGGTGTGTAACGTTTCAGATTTGTGGTTGCAACTTAAAACATGATAAAAAGTTAAAGGGTTCTGAAGAATTTTGCAAAGTACTGCATTTATAAGACAAAACTGAGACTACACATGTAACTCCAGCTAATATGTAGTTAATGAATCGGAGAGGAAAAGTGCTGAGCTCATAGCTGCATTCCTTTGCTGTCTTGGCAGGTAGAAATCAATCACTTATGGGAAAATCAAAGTGTTTCTCAAGTGAAACATACCAGCTGTAAAAGGGTAACACCAGACGTCCAGATGATACATTTCAGAACAGAAAAGAGACCCGTTTCTGTTCTGTTCAGTTTCTGTTCAGCATGTGTCACACAACACCAAAACAGAGCGCTGAGGGATTTCTCACGACTTGACAGGCTGGCTGTAAAACTGGTGGCATGGATGACACTTTAAGCAAGACTGTCACCTCTGTGCGAACTGGAATGACCTCCGCCGCTCAGCTCATGCGAGCAGAGACGTTTACAGCAGCTATTAGAGGCGGCAGTAGGGCTTAAGAGGGAATGGGAGAGGTGTGGGGGAGAAGAAGATGCGGGATGTTACACTCTTTGATTTTCTAAATCAACACGGGGAACACTTCCATAAGGCCATAGTCTTTCTGTTCTGAGAGGAACCTCAGTTACGGAAAGGTAAGGAATGGAGTTTCTTGGGTTTGACATGAAAATGCTTACCTTGAGGTCTGTTCTTGAGGCTTGGTTTTAGAGAAACCTGACCTACAAAGGACACAGGCACACACACACACATACATACACAACCACAAATGGAGAAGCTCAAATTGGCATGCCGTCATTCAAGGTGGATGTGGGGCTGGAGAAGTTCTCTTCATTTCCTAGATTAAACAACTGAACCAAATATTCTCCCTTTCTGTTAGAAACCTGAGTTGACGTCCATGGATTCTTCAGCCCCAACTCCACCACTCTCCATATCCTGAACGCACCACTCACACATCTACCTCCCAATGGGAAGTAAAAGGAAAACACTTGATGACCACAGAATTCACCAGAACAAGCTGCTCTGATATCAGCGCTAATTGCTGCACCGCTGATGGATTAGCATGTATGTAACATGCTGTGGTGGCTGGAGCACGTATGACCCATGGGTGACTGTGTGCAGCCTTTAGAGCGAGAGCAAAAGAGGAACAAATTTTCCATTTCTTTTCATTTTGCTTTGAAAGCTTTTTGCTTTTTAACAAACAAGAAATTCAGTAAATGTAAAGATTAATGTTTAAAGGTTTATTACTATGTTATTCACTAAAACAGATACAGTGCCTTATAAATGTGCTACACAATTTATCAGATCACAACCACACACAACAATATGGTTTATATCAATTGGGCATGATGGACTAGGGTTGCATAATATAACGTCTGTGTTTGTTGGCTATTATATTCAAATCTTGTTAAAATAACTTCTATCCTGAATATGGGTGGGTATTTATCCAACAATTTATTGTTATTGGGATAATTATCTCATCATGTTAAGGATTTCGATCTGTTTAAATTATGATTTAAAACTGATAATGTTTAAAAACTCAAAAAACTGAAGTGTCAAAATGTTGATTTTGACTTTTTCTTCTTTGTCTTTCCTTTTTGTTTTCAAATTTGAAGAATACGATTAAATGTGGTCACTGTGGGATGCTTAGTGAGTGAAGAAGTAATCATCTTTGTTTGTTATCCTTACTAATACCATTACCACAATAATACTAAAAATACTGTTATAAAGTCCATATCATCCAGCTCTAATCTTCAGAATCAGAATCAGAATCAGATATACTTTAATAATCCCAGAGGGAAATTATGGTTTCAGTACAAACCACAACCGTAATCTTAAAAATATATTTAGAGAGACAGAAGGATTTTCACTGCAGCAGATGAGATTTCCAAGTTTTTAAAACACACCCAGGTGATTGGAAACAATATAAAGAAAAATAACAAAAAGAGTGCTGAAAAAAAACTGATTTTAGGTGTCTGTATGAACATCGTAATATCTTTTTGTAGCCCTGAGACACAGAGACACAAAATAGTTCATTATTGGGAAACTGAAACATGGTCTTTAAGGATTTTACAAAACAGGGTGAAAAAAATAGATATCCAGATATATATTCAGGTTTGTTAAAATCTAAATCCAGCTGCTCTTTAAAGGCCTTCATTAATATCAAACTAACAGCTTTGGGAGAACCAAGAAAAAATGTAGGTTTAACCACCCAAATCACTCAAACGCCACAGTGGAAAAACTGTGCTGGCAGTGTCCTGATGTTGCCAATTCTGTTAGAAGACAGAGATGGAGGCGCAGGTTTACCTTTAGGCAGGTCAGACATTCAGCATGAGCTGAAAAAGATGAGTGAAGACCAGAGGATCCTGATATCCTCCGATGGCCCATTTATTTCCCTGATCTAAATCCAGATGAGAATCTAGAACACAGACTGAGCTAAAGTACGTAGAAGGCAAAAATGACCGGTTTGGGGATTTGATAAAGATGTTTTATAGAAACTTTCAAAACACGTCTGTAGCTGCAGCAAATAGTGTTTAACTTTATTAAGAAATACTAAACCAATGATCATTTTCCTTTATGTTTGCTATTATATGTTACTTAGTGCTGCCCTGTTGCATAAAATCACAGTAAAAACTCATTAACGTTTGTGTTGCTGAATTGGGGGTAATTAAGGCACTGTGTCTGCAAATCTTTATCTGTTACCTCTCTGCTACTCAAATATGGGTTTTAGAGGCGTTCCTTAAAAAAAAAGAAATCCCATAAGTACCTGTAGCATTTGAGTTAATGGCTGGATAGTGGTCATCAAAACACAGAGTATCACAACACTAATACTACATATCAACCTAATGATGGAACCCATACTTACCTAAACCTGCCCGGGAAACATCAGGAAGTAAACAACAAAACAATGATGCAAAAAACAGTTTTCCATCTCTAACAAAGGTTTCAGAAATATTTCTTTTTTTAACATAAATGGCACAAATTAAGAACTGGTTATCTATTAATATAAATATCAAGCTCTACCTGCCCGCAGCCCCTCCCTCGGCTGAGTCCTGGCTCCCCGTCTCACTGGGCGTGCTCACTGATTTGGACGGGGACACAGGTGTCGGGACTAAAGAAAAGGTTATCAAAGCAAGTTAAATTTAATACTGCAGAGGCAGCAGCACATGATTTGGGAAAAGAAGCAAATAATAGACACAAACACTCAAATATCCTCTCATCGGCCTGCATTCTCTGTTGTTTCACTCGACTTAAAAATAACTTGAGTTAGAAAATAGTGGCCCACTTTAAAGGTGTTAAAAGGGTGTTATTTCAATCTTAGACCACTGAAGAACAGTACTTGTTAAGGAGCTGGAAAGCATGAAACAGAGGAGAGATGACAGAGCAGTATATGAACATAGCCGTGTGTCATTAGCTGCTAAAGCAAAGAAAAGGAGCTGC
>JAUZNJ010101890.1:0-21104 GCA_034780135.1 Jordanella pulchra | reverse complement strand
GTCTGGTGTGCTACTGCTTGGTTGGAAAGAAAGCCAGCAGCCACACGGCCCTTTCTGGAACCACTTTGACACCCCTGCCTTAAAATATGGAATTATCTTTTGTTTTTCAGTTAAACATTGCGTCCTGTTTTTCAACATCAAGGGACGTGATTTGTCTTTAATTTTCATAAATGACTGATACATACATTCGTCACAAACATCAATACTAAATCTGACAAATATTAACAAAATAAAACACAGAAAGTATTAAAACCTTCTAAATTCTCCTGACGGGTTTTAAGTAGAGCAGGACCCCCTCAGCTTTGCATCACGGCTGCCTAGAGATGGACTCCACTCACCCACACCGCTCTCTGCCACAAGCGTTACACCGATTCCCCACCACTTTGTCAAAAGGAAACGCTTTCAGAAATACTGACGTGAGTGAAGCACATCGCTGGAAGAAGGGCGTCAGATGGGATATGAAAGAGGACAGTTATAACATAGGTTGGATTGTTGGTGATTGCTTACAGCGGTGCACAGGAGGCTGTTCATAGCAGTCAGCAGGACAGGAACACTAGAAACACGAGAACTTATTGTCCCAAGTGTCAGTCCTTCATACTTCATCTCTTGACACTGATATAGTGATGATAATTGTAGTTCTATTGATCGTTTATGTGGAGTTTCTGATCATTTAATTAATAATCTGTATATCAAGCCAATATGAGCAGCCATTTTAAGAGTGAAGCATGCTAACTACAAGTCTAAAAAATACAAGAAAAATAAATATAGCATCAAATAGCATCTTTTTGTGTATTTTATTCTTCTATTTTAAGGACTCAGTCTCAGTATTCATTGTCATGAGGACTTATCAATGAAGTTTGATGGCATGGAGCAGAGGAGGATAATCCAGGAGCAGAAAGTAAAAAGCCTGTAGAGAAATTAGTTTCAGCTATTTGCTTTTCTAGCTGTACAACGCAGACAATGGGCTAATCACTTTGCTAAATGAACAGGATGAAGGAAAACCATGCAGGGTCTTTACTTTCTGGACCTCGATTGTTCCCCTCTGCCATGAGGAAGACAGATGAGTTTGCTGCTTGTTCCCTTTCAGTTGATTCACTCGGTATAATATATATCACGCCATTCACTTCCCTTGCTGAAATTGTCTCACAAACTGTTGCAGTGGTGCAGCATTCATTTTCTATCTGTCAAGGCAACCAATATTTCTGGGCACCTGAATTTGGTGGCGGATGTGCCATCCAGGGGAGGCCAACTGGTGAGGGAGTGGAGAATGCATCCATCCATGGTTGTGTAGATTTGGCAACGGTTTGGCAAAGCTACAGTAGATCTCTTTGCCACCAAAGCCAACACGCCCTGTCCCCTATGTTTTTCCATAAAGGATCACAATGCTCCACTGGGAATGGATGCCCTGGCTCACCCTTGGCCCAACGTGCTTCTGTGTATGCCTTTCCCCAGTCGAGATGATCCTGCCAGTGCCGGAGAGAGTACACAGATGGGGCCTGTCCTTGATTCTGGTGGCCCCTCGCTGGCCAGCAAAGTCATGGTATACAGAAATAATGAGCTTGCTAGTAGCGAAGCCTTGGAAACTCCCCGCCAGCCAGGATCTCCTCTCCCAGTCAGGGGGGAAAGTACTTCATCCACACCCAGAATTGTGGATGCTGCATGCCTACCTCCTGAGAGGTCCAGCTCGTTAGCTAGAGGCCTTCCTTTAGATGTGGTTGCAACCATTCAGAATTCCAGAGTAGCTTCCACTAGGGGTTTATATACCTACAAATGGTGTGTTTTTGGTGGTGTCATAGAAAGAACATTTCCCCTTTCCAGTGCTCCATTGTGGGTGTTTTGACACAGGAGCGGGTGGATAAAGGTGTGTCTTTCTCCACAATTAAAGTTTACTTGCTTCCATCTCTGCTTGTCATGTTGGCCTTGATGGAAGGACACCAGGTACTCATCCCCTGGCAGGTCCGTAGACTGAGACCAGGGATAAAATATAGCGTTCCTTCCTGGAATCTCACTTTGGTCTTAGATCCTCTTTGTAGCACTCCATTTGAGCCCCTTGAGCTGCTTGATTTGAAATTCCGATCATACAAGACAGCTCTGCTTCTTGCTTTAACGACTACAAAACGGGTTTGGGACCTACATGCACTTTCGGTGCACCCTCTTATGTTCAGTTTTCAGATGATGGTTCAAAGGTCACCTTAAGCCCAAATGCTGCCTATCTCCCTAAAGTTATTCCTTTGGATTACAGCACAACGACCATCGAGCTCTCTAGTTTTTAGTTCCCTCCTTTTGCTTCTGAAGAGCAATAAAAGCTGCATTTGTTGTCCCCAGTAGGTGCACTGAGTCTATATATCGATTGCACTCGGAATGTGCGACTTGGTGATAAGCTGTTTGTGTGTTTTGCCAATCCAGCTAGAGGTGATTAGAGGTGTTTTCAGTTAGGCCAAGCAGGGGCGTGATATACCATACTCTATGTGTTGTACATCGTTCCTCTCCTTCAGGGAACAGTAGTTATATGCAAAACATTATGGTTTTTTTAGCTCTCATAGAGCAGTTGATTGAGAGCATTTAATGCAGACAACACTTCATTTAGATTTATATAGCTCTCACACACTTCACACAAACTGGTCACTTTGTGGTGTTACCCCTATGTAGTAGATCATACAGGGGACATATCATTAAGTTACATTTACACTACCTTTATCTTTCAAGGATCCCAACCAGCATTCAAATCCTCACAACTCAGTGAAGATCCACAATACAGAGTCAACTTTAGGAAGTCTTAGAAAGGACGTCTGGGTCTCTGAGGAGGAACTGATAAAACTGTTTGACCGACCAACTCGGAAAACTGGAGCCCTAAGTACCTTTATAAAACTTCAAAGTTCTAATCATAATACTTGAATAAATGATTGACCTGCTTTAGTAAGAAATAGAAGTACATCAATGCAACGACTTCTAGGTTTGATTTACAAAATTAGGGGAATAAAAACGGAATCACTACAGTTTTCTGTGTGGTTTTGGGTTTTCAGTCTCTGTAGCTATATTAAGCCACAAAGAATCTACTATTTTAGGTAACCTTTTAATGTTAACTATTATGCTATTTATGATAGGAACTAAAATAAATATTTTGAAGAGTTTCAGCCAGAGTCCCGCTTACATTTGACAGAGAATCTGTCATAAAAATGAAGATAAAAATGATGGTGAAGAAAAGGAGGCTTTACATTTAAGAGTTTGAGTAATTAAAAAGATAAATGATCAATAATATAAAGAAGAAACAAAAAAGGTTGGTCAGCAGTTGTTCGGAAGGATTGATACTTCTTTTACGTAGTTGTATTTTCTTAAAGAGATAATGTCTCATTTCCTACAAGACAAAAAAGTCCTTGGTGGTATGAATATAATATTAATCAAAATCTACCTGCTGTAGGAGTATTTCTAACCCTAACGGTGTAAGGGTAATAGATCTGCTATGCCACTCAGTTTTCAGTAGTATTTATTGTTCTGTTAGAATATTAAAGTAAGAGAAGATGTTATCCCTAATGTTTGATTAAACATTGAAAAAGATGATAAAATTCCAGCTCCATATAATTACCCTTATTATTCTTATATGTATTTTCATCAGATACTGCTTTCCAGTACTAGAAAAAAAGCAGAACAACAACCACACAATTAAGGTTACAATAACTTTAGGGTGAGACATAATCCTGTGAGAGAATGGCCCACATAAAGTCCACACTTCTATATATTAATTAGGGGTGTGAGAGAAAAAAGCCATGATTCTGTCAATTATAGTGATAATTTATTATACAATATTGTATTGATTCAAAATACTGCTGAATAGATCCTAGATATAAATAACATCTATAGGCAAACATCTGTTTCATGTTTAACTTTTATATAATACATAAATCCCCAGCGGACAGATGTCAGCACACCGCCCAAGAGCCTATTATTCAGCTGCTCTTACCAGGTGCAGCAGCAGAGAAAAATTAAGATTTCGTGAGAATTTCAAGTGTGATATTATTATAATGTATTAATCTACTGGGATAAATCCTATGGCATCACCAAATCCTTGCCAATCATGTAAGTATGTGAGTTAATTGTTGGAAATTCTTTTTTACAGATGTTTTAAAGCCAATGTTGAGCCACAAACCATGATAATTTTGGACATTGGGAACCAACGTCCATGCCTTAAATTATCCATGTATATTGGGAATTGGGATACAATTTTGCTCAGAAGTTAGTTCTCAATCACCAATCTCTAACTGCTACAATGCCACCCAGACAGTATTCCAAGACACTCCCACAAGACGTGCAATCCTGACCCCCCATGATGCTTGAGGAGAAAACACAAAACTCACAGGAATTCTTTCTCTCTTCAATGGTAGAGGTGCCATCATGGCCCAATGCTCGGGATCAGAAACTCCACACTGACCAAAGTCTATGTAGACCTGGTGACCAACTTCAGAACCAAACTGCTGCAAAACAGACCATTTGCAACATTTCTCTCTGAGTTTTGGGGACTTTCAGATGCCTGAGAGAGGCTGGAGTTGTGAAGCTCCTGAGAAAAAAGAACTTCCCTACTGTGAGCCTGCCATGCTAAACTGCTAATACTAGAGAAAAACAGCTTTTCCAAAACAGAGGTCAACAGAGGTAGGGGTCTGGCACATTTAGGGACAGGTTTTCCAGCTAAATAATTGGTCTTTCTGACTTTGTGATTTTGATGGACACAATCAAGTTGGAACACTTTTACCATTGCAAAAAATGAAGCATAAGTAAGTCAATTTCTTGGAATAAATATTTTCCCCTGTTTGTGCAAGTAAATTAGACAATTTTCCCATTTGATTAAGATGATTTACATTAAAGATAAGAAAAAAACAACTAGTGTGATGATTTAGAGCTACATTGCATTTTTCTTAAAAACTACGGTTTTTGGAGCAGTACGCCATCTTAAATCTCAGTTTTCAGTTCGGCTACTTCTTATTCTAAATAAAGATGCCCTAAAACCCAATTAAAAGCAAAGTGAGATCAGTTGAACAAATAGGAAGAATGTACAGTGAAAGTGGGTGACATACTCTGCTTAAAAGCTAAGCCTAGTTTTCTTTAAAGGTCCTATATCATGCCATTTTAAGCCAAAATCAAGTCTAAGTAAAGTACAACAAAGTATTACCTTAACACTATTCAGGTATTTGTTATGAAATACCATTGTTTTGTTGTTTTTTTTATTTTGAAGAAAAAGACTTGCCTTCAGAGCAAAGCCGCCCCTCCCTGTCTGGGTGTTACCCATTTCATGATGTTACCATATAACACCACCTCTGAGAGGTGAAAAATAAAAGTCCAAGACCTTTTGAGGCCAAAAAACAGATTTTCACAACTTAGACAGCTAAGAAAAGAGCTTGCAGCCTTTGCAGATTAGCTGCTGAAAGAGCAACTTTGGCCAAATTTACACTGCAGACAAATGTGATCCAAATCCAACTTTTTTACCCTGAAGTGACTCGGGTGACATTCCTTCCTGACTGTTTGAACAGGCCAAGTCACATGGAATCTGACTTTTTCAAATCTGATCTGGGCCACATTTGTATCTGGTTTTAAATCCGATACACGTCGGCTCTTTTGCAATCTGACTGCGGTCGAAACAGATAAGTGACCCTTACCTGGATTAGTATGACGATGATGTCACTTTGTACTGACAGTGCGGAACAAAAACAATTACCAAAATAAATAAATAACAAACTCGAAGGACAGCGTAGGGGGAGGTGTACATAGGAGGGACAAGGATATTTTGGAATTAATGAGTATTTAGGCAGATATGTTGCACCTACAAAATTTTCTGCTGCCATTGCTTCTCCAAAAGCTGTAATTAATAGTTCAGCTCTCTTTCTCCTTTGTCTCCTTTTCCGCATTGTCTGCTGTATCATCCGGCTACTTCCACTTTTTTAAGGATGTCATACTAGATTAAGTGTATTAACAAATATTATTTATATAATATTATTTGTTATTTATAATATAGTAAATGCTCTCTCCTTGAGCTCTGAGGAGCTCAGAGCGGAGGAAGACTGTAGGAACCGTGGAACCTGCAGGCGCTGCTTCACAGAGGTAGTCTGGAGCAGAGATATTACAAAGGATGTGGAATTTCAGGGTAAGCATGAGCACATTGTAGCTGTGAGATGCCGAGCAGCTCAAAGAGAGCTGTCAGTGTTTACAACAGGACTGTTTTCAATGGGTCTTATAGAAGAACACTTTGAGACTCGGAAATTACTGGTAACTCTTTTACTCTGAGCAGTAATTGTTTCATCTTGACTGGAAAAAATGGGTGTTTGTTTTCAGTACAGCCTGGTTAAATTAGCTGCTTCCTGGATTGGACATTCTTTTTTTTTTGAGCTTTTTACGGCACTAGTGGCTCGTTTTTCAGACAGTAGGCTGACAGGAAAGGGGATATGAGAGAGGGGGGGGAGACATGCGGGAAAGGACCACAAGCTGTATTCAAACCTGGGTCGCCCGCGTCAAGGACTAAGGCCTCCATACATGGGTCGTGCGCACTAACCACTGCGCCACCTGCACGCCAGGATTGGACATTCTTATAGAGATATTTTCCATCCACTCGTTTTCACAGCATATTGAGAGGCCACTGCTCAGACAGCACAACTCATCAGGATTACCTAGAGATGCATGAATCCAGTGATATACCCCTTTTCTCGTGAACGTGATGAATGGATAGCACTATAGCGTAGCTGAAATGATATAGGTCCTTTAAGATCTTAATTTATTACACATATGTAATATGTAATATATATATACGCATGTATATATATATATATATTATATGTACACATGTATAAATAAGGAAAACAAGAGTTTTATGTGTTTTTTTAAATTAGGAGTCAGATAAAGTTAAAACTACAGTTGACACACCTAAAGAGAAACTCGGCATCCAGGAGGTTCAGAAAAGAAGTGATACATACTTTATGGTAACAATCTGGGTCTCCAGCTCGGCATTCTTCTTCTTTAACTCCTCTATCTCTCTCTCCAACTCATTGGCTCGCACCCCCACCACCTGGTCAGCAGTCACACCTCGAGCTTTCAGTTTTTTCTGCAAAGCAGCCTTCTCCTGTTCAAGTCTGTAATCCAACAAAAACAAAGTCATGTAACCGATAGAGGCTTCTTATGTATGCTGTCCAGCTGTGATTGAGTAACTCTTGATCCTAAACAGGAACATAAGGAGCCATTAATCAATCATCAACATCCCTGTAGAAAATCTAAAAACTGTGCATACCACGTGTATGATGTACAACCTCACCTGGCAAAAAGATCTTTAAGAGTGCTGAGCTGCTTTGACAAGGATTCATTATCTCGTTCCTTCTCTTTCAAGGAATTCTTCACCTTCTCCATCTTAGCTTGCCATTTTTTGCTCTCCTCCCATCGCACAATTTCATCTTTAGTCTGTAAAGGAAATTTTAAACAGGCAAATACAATAAATATTATTGGAACGGTAAGGTTATTTCCCTTCAGTTTGACTTGGCCAAGAAAATTAATAAACTTATAAAACAGTACAAGTTATTAAAGTCTCTGTGAGTAGTGAACTTAAACATTTATATTTTCTACTCTACAAATAATTTGACTCAATATTAGTTTATCTAACACGCCCATATTGCCTAATCCATCTGAAAAACTCTTGAGCAAACAGGTGAAGCTATGCGAGCTTGTTTAATGTGTGAATCAAACTTTGCAAGTCTAACACTCAAACTAAATGCTAAAAAAAATCAAAACACTCAACTAGAAAACCTGAAACTCTCTGTTCTGTGGCATTCAGAACACATTTCAATAAGGCACTAAGGATCCAATTAGGGATAAATCTACTCCTGTTTATGTACATTTATTTGAATTAAAACAACAGTAAGTGGTGTCAGATGCTTCAAACCAGGGATGTTAGTGACAAACACATACTGATGAAAGCTGGTGGTTAATTAGATGAATAAGAGGCTACGATAGAAAAGCAAATATATGGAGGATTCTACCCGTGCTTATGTCAATTAAAATAATTAAAAAAGATTTTTTTTTTTTATTGAAAAGAAAAAAAAAATTTAAATATCTAAGTTTACTCAAGGGGTGTAAAGTAAATTTGGTTCTATTTTTTTTTTACAAGCAAAGAACATGTTTTATAATAAAAAAATATGAAAAGAAAAAAAGCGATCTGGAACTGAAACTTTAAAAAAAGTTTTTTTTATGTTTACTTTTTTTTTAAAATGTAGTTTTTTTAATTCATTCTAAGGTCCTAAGCGCTACAATTTTTTTTTTTATTGCTGTTTTCAAGAATACAGTTTATGAAATACAATCTTTTCAGTTGGGAAAAGATCGTAATACAATCGTTCATTCTTGACCAATAAGATGTTGCTGAAAACTTTGATGTGGGCCAGTAGAAACGTGTCTTTGTTCCTTATTCCATAGAAAAGCCCGCCCCCGAAATTAATGTGTGTGAAAGTGATCTGTAAAATGCAGTGCTTGCTTCAATATAAATATATCACAGTCTGAAAACAAGGACAGAAGCTAAAATCGAAGCTAAAACAGAAAAACAGTAGCTGAAAAATGTTGACTTAAAGAAGTAAATGGAGCATATTGCTGACAAGAAAAACATAATAAAAGGTAAATGATAACTAAAAGTAAACAAAATAACAAAAACAATAATGGCTTACTTCTAAATATAAATTCGTACTGTTTATTTAAAACTGATAAGATTTTCACCGTTGTGCATGAAATCCCAGAGAGAATTAAAGATAATCAAGAGATTAACTTTGAATTCAATGGATGTCAGCGAAAAACGATGCTTGTTTGAGATTTTTCTCTAATTTAAAATAGTAAACGCACCTTCCCCTGATCATCTTTGATGTTTGGCACCTGGTTTCTTTTTTCCAGGTCCGACTCCAGCCTCTTGATCTTCTTCTGCAGATTCTCTATCATGGGTCCTTTACCAGCTTCAGATTGACTCTAAGCAGTAAAGAGGGGAAAGAAGCATCACTTTGAACATTTATGTCATTTTCAGATACAGCTAAAGTGGACTTTCCATTGTATAATCATTTGAATAAATGGATAAAAAAATCAACAAGTTGAACTTGGCTTTTTTAAAAACAAGAATTGGACAGACAGGTTTGAATTTAGAAGAATTATTTTCTCATCCACCCATGGTCAAAATTAAAGATACTGGATAGAAGTCAGGATACATTAAATCAATCTAAAACAATTAGCCAGGTGCTTCCCTGCTGGTAGGATCAGGATGAAGCAAGGACCACATAACTAAGTGCTCCATCTAGAGATGGGTGACACTGACTTGTTATCATCATCAAGTGATGATAAAATCTTTAAAAAATAGTTAAATTCTTTTCCAGCATTAGGTTTTAAGGCAGACTGCATATCACTGTAGTCAAAGCCATAAAGGGACAACTTCTAGCAGAATGAATACGCTAATAAGGAAACCAGAAGATCTGGTTCAGTCTTAGCAGCACACAACTGTTTAGTTTATACTTTAAAGGACATTTACATGTATTGCTGTTGTTTGCTTAATGACAAACCTGCACGGTGCTGCTGAGCCTCTTTACTTGCTGCTTGAGCTCTTCAACCTCTTGCTCTCGTTGCTCCTTTTCAGCCTGGAGACGTCTCAAAGTTCTTTGATACTTTTGGAAATCTTGGGTCAGGCCTTCGACTTCCTCTTTCAGAGTATTCTCTCTGCTCCTGGCTGCTTTGACAGACTCCTTCGCAGCTTGAAGTTCCTCGGTCACCTCTTGCAGCCGTGCCTAGAAAGAAAGAGTTTCATGAGATCTGGACTCTTCAGAAGGATTTTTTTTTTCTACCTCAAAAACCAACTTTTATCTTAAGTTTTTATCTTTAAAATGATGAAAACATATGGAGCCTTGTCATGTCCGGCAGATAACAGATGAGATTATATTGCAGAGAAAAGGTTTTTAGTAGGCGTAAAATCCCCAGCTTTATCATATTGACTTGTTTGGAAATTATGGAGTGAATTTAATTCCATTATTACTGTTAGCAAAAAACGTTTTGCACGTTAAAAAAAAGTCTAAAAAAAAGTGCTAATTTTTCAGATTTTCTTTTTTTTTTTATTGTTTTTGATGCTCTAGTGGCCTTTATTTTGTATCAATTTTGAAAGTAGGCAGACAGGAAAGGGATGGAGAGAGAGGGGAAGACATGCAGCAAACGTCGACTGGCCAGGATTTGAACCAGCGACGTCCGCATCGAGGACCGAGGCCTCCATACATGGTGGCGCATTTAACTACTACACCAACACTGCACCAATTTCTCATATTTTAACTCAAAATCTATTATCTACTGTTTTTTTATTATTGTTACCAAATTTTGTGTTTCTAATTGTTATTTTTTATTACTTTTTAAAAAAATTTTTTATTGTATTTTATTTCTAAAATTGAGTTTTATAAATTGCAGTCTTTTCAAATTGCGTTTTACAGATCACATCGTCTTTACTTCAAGCCCAAAAGAAAAGTGGAAAGTCTGACCCAGAAGAGAATAGAATCTGATCAGGAAAATGCAATTTCAAAAGAACGAAAATCATGAAATTTATTCTAAAAAAACATAAGTCAAGTCACATAACTTTACGATGTACCTTTAAGCATACGATTAAGGTTGTAGCTTTTTGGGCTATTCCAGAAGCTTGTTATTCTGTTAAATGGAGGAGGGCAACTGAGAGCTAAGCAGCCCACAGCATGACGCCTCCACCACCAAACTTAACAGTTGGTGCAGATATTCTAGACACAGAAACCTCAAAAAACATTCTCTGTGTCATCGTAAATGTATTTATATCTTATAAATAGATCTAAAAAGGATAAATTAAAAACATAAATTCAATCAGCTGCTGTTCTTGATCCCTTAGGAGGGTCTATCCTGCCATATAAAACCATTGTAATGGCAGCGCTAAGATGGAAGGATGCAAATTTGGAAGCACCACATAGGGACTGAGGACCTGACAGTTGCTGGGTTAATGGAGTATTGCTTGAGGTGTATGAATATATTGGAGTCTGTAAGCACATATCTGCGCCTAGGAAAACTGCTGATCAGAACTTAGAAGAAAGTGAGGGATGAAAGAAAGAACCATCATCACCAGAGGAGCAGCCGTTTGTATAATAATCTGACATGTGTTTGCAGAGGTCACCTTCCTGCTCGATTGATGCAGATGGTCTTTAAAACCCAGAAACATTGCAAACAGAACCTGTTAATGCAGCCCATCAGAAAGTAGGATTAAATTACCGTTCCTTTGTAGAAGTCCTGCTTTCTAACTATTATGCCAAACCGAAAGACATAAAACATCCAGCAGGACCTCATTAAAGCTCAACAAAGCTTCCTTTGAGCTGATTATATGGAGCCATGACAGGTGAGTAGGAAAAGAGCGTCTGTGCTGACACTTTGATCCCACCTTCAGGCCTTTGGTGTGTTTGTCAACCAGCATCTGTACGTTAAGGTTCTCCTCTTTCTGTGCAGCACTGGCTATGACTTGCTGCTCTGCTGCAGATGTCATCTCTGCCCGCAGCTCCAGCAGAGCTTTACTGAGAGCCTGAGAAAAGATTAAACACACAGACCCCAGTTCTTCTTAATACAATTAGGTGTTTAGACCTTATTTCATATTTCAACCAAGCAATCAATCAGTATTTATACAAACAGTAAAAAACAAAATAAAAAACCCAGAAAGACCTTGAGCTGTTTCTCCTTCTGACTGAGTTGAGCTTTGAGTCGCTCCACCAGGTTTTTCATGATGTTGGTTGGGGAGCGAATGTTGGCCTCCTTCTGAGCCTCTAGCTCCGTACGAAGGTAGTTCCTTTCCTTCTCCATCTGGGCCAGCTGACTCCTCTTATCCTCTGTCTCACCAGTCAGAGTTTTCACCTGAGCAACATATTTTTCCTCCAGCCTGCAACGGTTGTAATTAGTCATATTTTGAGAGCAAGTGGCTGTGCATTTTGTATTCTGTTAGAAACTGTATTTTACTTTTGGTAGATTGCATAAAAGTCTTTATCAGCTTTACACCTAATTTATAGCCAGCTGAAACTTTTCAAAGTGCAGAAATATGAAGTTCTAAAATATCTAATTTGATTTATTGTTCTTTTATTAAAAGCAAAAAACAATCACATCTGGATAATTATACTGGAGCGCTCCTTCTCCATGGTGCAGATTAGTATTCAATGTTTTAATTATTTGTTTACCTAATTATTATTAAACTTCTTATTTTTTCATAAATAAACCTCCAGTTGTATCCAATGTTCCAAGAACAGGAAAGGTATTAAATTCCTCCCCATACTAGATCATAAAACTAACTGCAGTTATTTTGACTAGTAACTAGTTACGTTAGCTAGTAACTATATCAAGTAACTAGTAACTATAGCTAGTTACTTCTTTGAACTAAGACTGAAGACGAACGAGTCTAAAGGTTTAAAAATATTCTAAACATCGATTAAAAAAATTAAAGTAACATAGTAAACAACCAAACCAAAGCCTTTACTTCAGTTTGTTATCCAGTACCTAACTGGTAACTTACTGGGTCGGGGTTATGTGTGAATGAAGCCCGAACTGATATATATCAGGAAAAAGTTACCCAACAATTTAGCAGCTCCAGTCCTAGAATCATACTGGCTAATTTATTCTAGTGTCTAGCTATTAATCGTTCCTGCTAATCAGCTGCTTGACAGGCGTAAAAATTCTTCTTTAGAGGTTGGCTCAACCACAAAAAGCCACATCCCTCCCATTACTGCCACCTACAGGTGATATCAGGTACATCCACTTCACCATTGGGCCTTTTGATGCGTGGTTACCTTGCTATGTCCTCAGTATGTTTCTTAGCCTGTGTTTCCATGGTGATCCTGTTCTGCTCCAGCTCCTCTTTGGTCAGCTTTAACTTCTCTGTGAGAGAGCTGAGCGATGCATCCTGCTCTGCGACAGTCTGCTCTAACTCAGCCAGCTGCTCCAGGTGTTTAGATGTTGGGACTCTGATAGTGGGCTTCTTCATCAGCTCCTGGAGATAAAGAGGTCAGTTTTAAAGCCAATGGTTCGAGCTGCCTTAAATATGCTTCAACTGTTAACTGATACAGAGGCTTGGAAAACGGACAAATATCTTTTTTTGGTCAAGCATTCTAAGCTAAGGTGTTTTGAAACAAAGATGGAGAGTACCATGGCCGTCTGTTTGAACTGATCCAGAGAGGTGTCTGTGCTCATTTCCAGCTTCTGGTGTAAAATTCTCAACTCCTCCTGATGTCTTTTTATCATCTCCTCTTGATCCTAGCATGCAAGTCAATAAAAGAGGAACAGAGAAGGGCACAAATTTAAAACATGGCTCAACAAACTAAAAAGTATACTCCTGTAATAAATAACAAGCAGTTTTATTTAAAATGAATGCATGTAAACTGCTTTCCACAAACATTTTCAATGTTTTAAGTGTGCGGTTTGAATACCATGAGGCCTCCAATATATCCTAACCATCAGTTCACGGTCCTTCTCTGCTCTCTTGCTTTTTCTGCTCCTGTAGATTCTCTCCTACTTTAAGGAAGGAACCAACCTGTGAAAGTAAACTGTCTATGATTGGCTATTTTTTTCATGAAATCCCGCCTCTAAAAACTGTACCGTTTTCTTCCTACCTGCAGCTAGTAACATAGCAAAGCATCTTTAGGCTTTGAACTGTTATCTTAAAGAAAAACAGGGCAAATCATCAATGCAAGAAAAGAGAATACAAGCACTTACATGCTTATGTGCCTTAGGACCAGCTCTCTATAATCTGATTTTCTTTAACGTCTTACAACTAAATCTTCTAACTGACCTGAACTAAGAGGTCAAAAAACTATTCCCTTTTTTTTCTTCACAGTATTACCAAGTTCTACATACTTTGAAGACCATGGGAAGCTTATATTGTGTTAATAATCCAGTTCTTCATGCCCCATCGCAATAAACATCAAGAGATCTGGAACATTGTTTAGATAAAAGAAGAGATGTTTGCCTTTTATGAACAAACCCACTATTCCTCAATGAGAATTTGAGACGTTAAAATACAAAACACCACAGTGGAAACATGAATATTAAGACTGTAAACCAAAACCCCCTCTTATTACTTTGAGAATTAATTATTAAGAGTCTTTATCTCTTCAACAAATACAGTTTGTAGTAAATAAAAAAGTCATGAAATCTGTTATAAATTGGTTAAGTGGAGTCATCATTAAACAGCTTAGTTAACCACAGTTATGAATGTGTACTGAGAGCAGTAGCAATACGCTTTAGATAGATGATTATCGTTAAATTAGGAACTTCAAATCAGCTAAGCTAACGTTAGCTTCATTCTTTACAGGCTTGAATGAAGTCTGGTTTATAGTTAAACACAGACATTTATATTTCTAATCAGTTTGCATCTACTGTTGTTTCTTTTGTGTCCAACGTTGTGTTTATAAAATGGTCAGTTGTTGACAGAGATGATGTTGGATATGAAGTCAGAATTCGACTCTTAAAGAGAGCAGGGATTATCCTGAAGATGCTCTGCTAACGTTACTAGCTGCTGTAGGTACCCGATCAAGTTGTTTTAGAGTATTTTTAGGCTTTAGTTGCGTGTATTTTTTGTTATTTTGAAATTATGCAGACAGGACAGTGGACGAGTGTCAGCAAGGCCGGGAGTCAAACCTGCGATGGTACATGTGCCCTTGCAACGGCACTCAGACAAACTGTATGTTATGGGGTCTCAATTCATCATTACCTATATTTACTATTATCTTACATGTTGCTTGAAGACAAAAAGAAGCTGAAAGTAGAAAAAAATCCTTCTCAGTCCTGAAGGCATGTACTGCGTTCAAAGACAGACAGAGCGGTGCCATCTAACAATGTGACATGAACAGTTTCTTTACTTTTTATAAAGATCTGAGGACAGGAGAGGACAAAGGACACATGTTGCAAAAAATGACTTTCATGGAGATGTTAGAGAAAAAACAGCAGTTATTCTACTTGTAGAAAATGGACATGAAATTAAAAGTCATGTAACTTAATTTATGTTGTAAACCAAGCTAAAAGAGGCTAACTGGTTAGCTGTTGAGCAAAGCTAGCAAGGTCTGCCCTTTATAGCATGTTTTTGCAGTTAGTTCACCAACAATACATCTTTTTAGTTTTGTTATTCATCAGGTAAAACGTCATCCATCATTAGACACACTAACAGCACAGGTTCCAAACTTGGCACACGGATGCTGCAATATGTTATTATTGCTGTCTGTTGTCTCGAGGGGCGGGATTTCCTGACAAGTAGCCAATCAGAGGCAGTTTTATTTCCTTCCTAAAAGTGACAAAGTTGACATGAGCCACAGAAACACGTCCACAGGAGAGTAGGAGACAATCTAGAGGGGCATAAAAAACAAGAGAGCAGAGAAGGAGCATGGAGTCGTGATTTGGAGGCTTGTGGTGTTGAATCTGTAAGCATAAAACATTCAAAACAGGTGTGGAGAGAATTAATGTGCTTTAAATAAAACTGTTAGTATCATTACTCATCATGCATAGGACTTTCGGCTGATTTCTGACTTTATAAAAGTACTCGTGCTTCTCATTCAAAAGCATAACTTCACCTGTCTGGCTTGAGTCAGTTGGTTCTGGTATTTCTTCAGCATATCTTCTTTCCTGTCAAGTCGACTTTGGAGATCTTTAATAGTCTGGTGAGCCAGCTGGAGGGCAGGCTGGATGCCCGGCTGCTCCTCTTCGTTCTTTTTAAGGTCTGCGAGCAGACGCTCTCTGTCGGCGGCTGCTGGGAGCCGAAGACGCAGCTCATTGATCACTCTGTCTCTTGACATGATGTTCTGCTCAGCTTTTAATAAAGCTTCCTCATTCTCTTTTAGTTTCTGTTGAAAAGAGTTTTAGAATAAAAATTCAAAAATAAACAAAAATGGACATGCAATACTTTGAATTAATCCTAAACAGAAACAAAATATATCAATGTAGCTCCTATTTTAGATATCTACTTTAAATAATTATCACCTATATATTTTATTCTAGCCTTACATGGATAAGCAACACAAATAACTGACACAATAACGTACCATTGCATACTATTTAATGCTTTCCTCTAAGGAAATTCTGCATTAGACCACCATCTATGACTCCTTCCTTCCTCCCTTTCCTCAAGTTCACCACAATGGACAGGACAAACAACCATGCATTAACAGACTCTACCAGAGTGAAACCTATTATACAAAATAAGGCCTCAAGAGTTACAAAATATTTATGAAACATGGCTTTCTTTGTTATAAAGAACAAGTGAGCTGAGATTTTAAAGGCCCCCTAAGGAGTAAGGATTGCTAACTGTGTGACCCTTATCTAAACTATTTACCTTTTCTAAACTCTTGCATGTTCCCTGAAGGTCCAAAATGGTGCGAACGTTTTCTCTAATTTTACCCAGGGCGATCTCCAACTGATGAGCAAGAGGCAGCGTTGGGTCTGGAAGCGATTCTGCACCTTCACTGATCTACAAAAATACAAAAACAAAATCATAAAAAAAGAACTATTGTGAGTGAAGTCCAGCTTGTTTCATCGTAAAGTAGGTTTGACCTTGGATAAAAGGGAAGCATTTCATCTCATTAAAACCCAGTAAGTATTGGGTTACCTTTTCGGCGCTGTTGAGGATCTCTTTCTGCTGCTTCTCATAGTGGTCCAGCTGGCGCTCCAGCTCCACCTCCCGCTGGTCCCAAGCGAGTTGGCGTTCTTCTTGGAGCTAATTAGAGTAAAGAAATATATATATATTTTTTTTCCCTAAACACATTGAACCACCATGCTCGCTAATAATTTTCCTGAAAATGTGATATCTTTCTCGTTACCTCCACTCCATTTTGCATTAAAATAGTTTTATGTGAAATATTTATCAAACATTATTTCTTTTACAGTTGTGGGGAAGTTGGCAGGTTTGGAGAGTTTGAGGGAGACCTCCAGAGGTTTTGCTCTTACTGAGTTCAGCTGAACAATATCCTCCTCCAGCGAGCAGATTGTTCGGTCCTGCTCCTCCACCAGTTTCTTGAGGTAGGCGATTTCCTCCTTCTGGACCACCAGCTCTCTGCTCTTCCTCAGCTCTTGGAGACGGGCCTCCTCCATCTTCTTGTGCCACTCAGTTACCTGTTTGATGTGATGCAGATTTAAGTCGTACTAATGCAATGTAATAGCCACTCCTTCACCCCCCCCCATTACTTACCTTCTGAGCCCCCTTCACATCCTTAAGGGTTGAGATAAGCTCCTCAAGACCTCGCAGCCTCACTTCCAGCTCCTGAGCTCTTCCTTCAGCTCTCCGCCTCGCCTCCTCTGCTCCTTTCCTCGCCTTCTGAGCTTCAGCTCTGTCCTCCTGGAGTTTTAGCATCGTCAAAGAGAACTTCTCCTGCTGCTGGAGTGGCAGTGCCCCAGCAAACTGCCTGCGCAGGGACTGAATGGTGCGGCGAAGGTGTGTGGCCCGATTACGGCCCTCTTGGCGGGCAAGGAAGACGGCTCGTTCGCTAGCGTCTAACCGCTGCTCAGCACGAAGCTTGTAGGCGTCGAGCTGCTGGATGCGAGACGTGGCGGCCTCGAGTTTTCCCAGAGCGGCAGCCTCACTGAGCTGCAGGGCCACAATGTGCTGGTGAAGCTTCGCTATCAGGGCTTTCTCATCCGACTGTGACTGAGAAAAAAAAAGGTTCGGTGGGATTTCTGTCCATAGAGGTGTAATCAACCAGCTTTCTATATTTTTATGAATGCAGTGCTATTAAAAGCTAGACCGTCTATAATAGCCAACTGTGGCGTCCATTCATAAAATACAAAGCCCTTCAAATGTACTGGCATCATCATTAACATAGCATTTTTGTTTCACAGAGACATGGCTGCGGGAAAATATCCCTGACTTCAGCAAGTCTGTGTCTGACCGGAGGATGATGCAGGCAGACAGCATGCCCACATTCCACAGCGCTACTTTTCCTCAGCAGCTACAGGCAAGTTGTTCAGAGTGGTTGGGAAGATGGATTGACCAAATATAAGTAATCTAGGTAGAGCACATATTAGAGGAGGGTATGCACCTTCATTCAGGGGTTCATAAAGCACTGACTCAAATATATATAAATCTTTTTATTCACTTCATAATTATTCGGTGCTTTGTGTTTGTCACAAACTGGCTCCCCCAGATAATGACCAAAGATTGCTGAAAAAAGATGCGTGCAAGACATCTATTGCAACACCCAAAGCTAAGGAAATCCCTCCCCTGCAGGCAGACACTAAACATCCATGAGGAAAATCTAAAAAAAAAAAATAAAAAAAACATTCAGCCTATTTCACTGACTGTTTCAGCACCAGTTGTACTTTTTGTAAATACTACATGCTACATTCAACGTACAATTGCTCTTGTTTTTGCAGATTGAGATACCATCTGAGGAAGCTTTTAAGACTGTGTTATGTAATAAATTTAAACTTCAAAAGAAATAAAAAGTGACAACAGCTGCATTTGGTGATAATTTCCTCAAAATGTAACACAATCAATGGATGTATTGAGTAATTATGTTATTACATTATGTTTGTGTTTTAAGAAGTGGATTGATTATGACTAAAGTTTTGTAAATAACCCTTTTGGTTTCGTAGACAATTGTCTTCAAGCAGCTAGGTAGCACAGCTCTAGATGTCCTTAACTTATTTTCCAAGTCACCAGTGACATTAGGTAAAATGAAGGTTGAACTATTAATGTAGGGTAAATTATCCATAAGAACTTAAGGAAATCCTGTATGGAGGGAGACCTATAACATTACACATAGTGCAGGTGAATATTTTATTCTAGAGAATGTCCTTGGTACATTTCAATTAGATTAAACATCACATCATATGTTTTTATGAAACTGCTTGCTTTTGTTGTTCCCTTAAGTTAAAATTTCAGCTCTAATACCAACAGAACTATGACAGTTCGGCTTTGCCTTTCAGAGCTTATTGTTTACTATTTAACATACAACATTTAGTGCAGCTAAAACATGTATACCACTGAAGCTACCTTTACTCCTTAAGATAGTCACTAAAACAAGCAAATCATGTTTCAACCCATTTTAAGGCTGTTTACATGATTCTTCATTGGGAAGGTATTTGAATAAGCAGATAAATCTTTCAAATTTGGCAGATAATAAAAAGATTTTCAAATATTTAAATGCTTAGGATCCAAAACACAATTTTTATCACATGCATCATGATAAGGATAAAGACAGAAACACATTTTGATCGATTATTAAAATACTTATAATGGAACAAAGATAAATCCTCTCATAGTTACCTGGTAGTCCAGAATTTGTCTCTTTAAAGCTTCTACTTCTTTATCTTTGGATTTCTGTCTGGCCTGGAGAGCAGACACCTGAGACATGGCCACATCAGAGACCTCCTGTAATCTATCGGAAAGAAAAACACATACATTACTTAGTATATGGTCTCTATAGTCAGTCCTAAGATAAAGGTTGAAATGAACTCGCTACCATGCAAAGGTGAGCACTAAACCTGAAGCTTACAATCTGTCTCCAACAGGCACGGCTGCATCAATCTCAATATTTTACTGTTTAAACAGCAATCTAATGAGAGACTGGTACTGTCATGATATATGTGAAACTATTAATGTTGATTTCCTGCCCAAATTTAAGCATCCAGATCCAGTCAGGATCTTATCTGTGTAAGGATAGCATAAAACACCCTCTGTGCAGCAATTTATTAGACATGACATGATTTTGAAGGCAGTCTCCAACAACACCTATATTTCATGATAGCAGGAATCAAATGAAAACAACGGGACACCGTCAAACGCACTTGGAGACTTCCAGGCAAAGCTCAGCCTCTGCCTTCTCCAGCTCTGCAATCCTGGCTCTGTCAGCATCACTAATGGCCCTGCTGGTGCTGCCCGCCAGCTCGTCTCTTAGCTCCCGCTCAACCCGCTGGGCCTCCGCATTCATCTTGGTCAACTAAAGTTTTGATAAAAGTGAGATTTAAAAAACACCGAAAATTAAAACGGGAGAGACATGTAGCGATAAAACAGTGAAACGTCTGAGTTCAGCAGGAAATAGGCAGAAACGATGACATGGTGAAATGAACGTCTTTCCACACAGGCTCTGCAGAGCATAAAATCTAAACCTATACAACATATGCTTATTAGATAATAGCATGGTCCTGCCAGATGAACTAGGGGACCATGCAGAACCTGAAACTGTTTGTTTTGATTTGATCATGTTGATGAGCTGCCAGACTGAAAGCTAATCTGTAATGTTTTCCTTGGTCTCTCACCTCAGCGAACTTGGACTCCAGCTCTGAGTTACGTTCCTCCACTTGTCTGAGGGAGTTCCTCATGTGTTCATACATTTTGTGTGCGTGCTCGGCCCTCTGCCTCTCGTTCAGCTCCTTCATCTCCAAGGCTGTGATTCGTCTTGCAGACGATATCACCTCGTTGTTAATTGATGCCTTGTCCGCCTTGGCCAAGCCAGTTTCAGGGCCTGAAAAAAGTTTTGGGGAGGTGGAACCTTTAATAGATGGATTGGATAAATGCTAAATTTTTCAAACATGGCCCACAATGACCCCAAACTCTTTCAATGTACAATACCTTAAATTTACTCCTTGAGTTCTTTTACATATTTGGTCACAATAAATGTAAAAATGAGGGACTAGGATAAGTGATTAAAAATGTTTCTAGAGATAAAAACTTACAGGTTTGTTATACGTTACTTATTGAGTAAATTTCATTCCAATATTGTTGCAAGAAAAAAAGATATTCTGTAACTGGAAATTTGAAAAAACAAAATGCAACCCCGGAAATTAAAAATTGAAAAAAGTTCTTAGTCAAAAAAAGGTTTTGAGAATAACATTGATCTTTTCTAAGATTTCTTTGTCATATTATACATTTTTTTAACTTTCTTTTTTTCCATTTTTTTTTTACTGAATTTACATTTTCATTTTTTTAATTCTCTTTTTCAGAAATTAAATGTGAAAAACATTTAACCAAGAAATTAAACTTGAAAAAAAAACAACATTTTAATCAAAAAACTTTTTAAGAATTACCTTGCTTGTTTCTCTGATTTTGTTTTTTATTTTCTCTATTATTATAATTTTACATATTTTTTATATTTTCTTTT
>JAUZNJ010101879.1:0-21105 GCA_034780135.1 Jordanella pulchra | reverse complement strand
CTAGCAAAGTTCAGTTTATGCAACTGGCCGTATAGTTTTCTTGAAGACGCTACACGTCCAGTTGCCTAAACTGAACTTTCCTAGCACAACTTTCAAAGGTTTTGCAAAAGCGAAATGTAAAAACCTGCTTTTATATTCCATTCCCTCGTAGATCATAGTTTGTTAAAACAACTTAAATTATGGCTACAGCTTTAAATCTCTTTGTCATATCTTCACATCTAGATACTAGATACTGCTTTTCTCTTTTTCCCTATCAGTTGTACTGAATACGGAGCATCTGTATAAAGCAATTAGGTGGTAAATGGCTTTTGCTTGAATAGCGCTTTTATCAAGCCCAAGGACACCAAAGGGCTCCACACTATGATCAATCATTTACCCCTTTACACATATTCCCACACTGTAGGTGGTAAGATACATTGTTGCCACAGCTGCCTGAAGCAGACTTACAGAAGTAGAGCTGCCGTTCTCTGAGCATCAACAATAGGGGAGGTGGGTGAAGTGTGTTGCACATGGAGATGACTGAGACAGATGGGGTCTAACTGGCAGCCCACCAATTACAGGATAAACTCCTCCAACCTGAGTTACTGTTGTCCCAAAATGATTAGTAACTCTTTCCATATAGGCTCAGCCTAAGTGAGTTCTGTACTTTAACTGGACTATTCTAACTAATGAATATGCTTTGATTTAAACTTTTTGATTTTTAAGCTGTGGTTGCTTAAGGTCACCCCCGCATCAGTTCTTCAACCCTTGCAGAAAATAAATTGCATATGTGCAAGGAACTGCAGCTATGGGTTTTCTTGAGAAAATAGACCGCCATGTTGCAGATACCTCTGCCACTGTCCCGCTTCCAGCCATCATCTTTACTTATAAGATGAAGCAGTCACTCAATGTCTTCCTGACACTACTTAGGAGGAGACTTAGGGAGGAGGTTTGTGGGGTGTGTGGGATTTTTTAACGCGATGGTTGATGAAATCATGCACAAAAGTAGTTTAACATATTTGCGAGCTGTTTCACTTGGCCATCATGTAGGCAGTTTAACATCTGCCAATTTCTTACATGTAATGCTGCTCCTTTTTCCATCAACTCTTATGTACCTGCTGAAGAGCAGCGTCCCCACAACATAATGCTGCCACGCACTTGGATGGGATGATGTGTTCAGGGTGATATAGAACGTTTTCCTTCATATGATTCTTCTTGTTGACCAAAAAGAGTTTAATTTATGTCTCATTTAAGCAGAATAGCTTCTTCTATGTTTTTGCTATTTTCGCCCTCATGTGTAGTTTTGACAACCTTTTCACTGATTTCCTTTAATAATGGCATTCTTAATGTTGCATTAGAATCAGGTGTGCAACAAATAGTTATTTGGACTGGATTCTCTTATCCAAGCATTCTATCCTCATATGCTCCGGAGAAGTAGCTCTGATCAATGCTTGCCTTGGCCAGCCTGTCAGTATCGGCGGACAGCCATGTTTGGTCTGTTTGCAGTTCCGCCATAATGAAAGGACAAAGGCAGTTGGTTGCACTGTATTTTATTAAGGCTATAACTTTAAAGGAGGCATAACACACATGTAAGCCCAACTGTTATGTTGTATTAGTAAATAATAAAAAATAAAAGTTTGTTTTCGTACTTTATAATCAATCCAAGTTATTTTTTTTTCAATATTAGGTACAAATTCAAAAACATTTGTGTGGCATCATGATTTGTCAAGTTACTATTCTTTCTCTTTTTTTTTACTTTTGAACCTTTTAAATTACTGTTAATGATCAAATGAGGTTATTAACAATGAGAGTATTCTGTAGGGTAATTAAATATATTACATTGTAGGCTAAACTCTTAAGGCCATTTGCTTTAAAATACCCAACTAACTTATGGATTGTGCTAACATAAGTTGTTATATTTTTCTAATCTGACAGATTTGATTATTTCTGGACATAACATCAAATTGCCGAAAAGCCTATTTGTTGTGGCAGTCATTTCACTCAGGATTCCTAGACTATAAATTGACATAAAGGACATCTTGTGGGATTAAGGACTCCAATGTAATGCTGCAGAGCCAATGACAAAATGATAGATTTTTTTTATCCCTTCCCTTTGGTTCTTTGTTCTTGTTTTGTTTTGTTGTGACAGCCTAAGGCTTTATGTGGACTTGTTTGTGATGCAGAGTTTTTCCCTGAGCTGTTTTCAGTTTACAGTCCTGCAAATGTATTACACACAATGAAGTCCTGCAGCTAGTTGATTCAGTGACAAAGATAGAATCTGTGCATTCTATCAGTGTCAGAGCAGCATTTGTTATCAGTTTAAAAATGGAGTTTATTACCTTTAAAGTCTGAATATTTCATTAACATAGCTTTACTGGTGTTGCAACCAATTCAATTTTACCAGAAGTGGACAGCTGGGCTTTATCAACCTTTTAATTTTTATTGAGCCTGACCCCATCTGACTGCTTATCTTATGTTTTAATAAAACAGTCTTTGCTTTGGCATTTACATACTTTCTCCCAAGTCAATTATACCCATAAAGTTGTGGTTATTATCATTATGGCAATAATGGAGATTAGGCAAAGTCACCTCAGCTATTCAGACCGTGACTCATATGTTGTCTTACTTGTAGAAGGTCACCCTCTACCATGATCCATTCTCACAGTACCCAAGCAGTCTCATATCCCTGTGCTTTGTGTTCCTTCAGACCTTCGGGAAATAGTGTTTGTTGTCCAGAGTCAAAGCAACTCGTTCCATGTGAGGAAGGCAGAAAAACAGAGAGCAGATTTACTGAAGCAGGCACATGGTCTCACTGAGGTAAGATTGAAGCACATTTTCTCTCATCCAGTCATTATATTACAGAAATACCAGATATAAACTAAGAAAATACATATGTTGAAATTAACCAATGCTGTTATAAAAATAAACATTGCACCGCTTCTAAATGTTTATGCTTTATGCTGCAAACAGTAGTAAGTAAAATATATTTTCATGCCATATGTAAACTTAACATTGTGTATTATCTATTTTATGTAGATAACACAGCTTCATTTAACTTTGATTTAATAAAAAACACTTTGCCAGTTTTTACACTATAAAGAAATGCTGCTAGGTTTTTATATTAAATCCTTGCAATAAAAAATATTTATCTTCCATTGCTACTGCTTGTAAAGTACATTTCTTAAATATGAAAGCGTAGTTTAAAATATTTAGAACTTTCAGCACTTTGTGACATTAGGTTACTTATAACTTTATATAATTCTCTAAAGCACTCTGAAGCAGACTGATAAAGGTCCATCTGAATATGCTACATTTTATAGCACTGGCCACCCCCTTAATGCTTCCCATGTTCTTGTTACACTTAGGTTGGGAAATTTACAAAGGAATTCAGTCTTCTCTTTTTTATCCCTTTATTCCCACTAGTGGCTTTATTTCTGTTCTGGATTAACAAAGCAATTAGCACTAAATACATGGAGTAGCTGCCTGATTAATCCCCTCAGGTCCTGTCTCACCCCCTGGGCCTCTTCCTGAAGGGCCGTGCCTAGAACATCTTCTGAGGGAGCATCGGAAAAAGATATCAGAGGCAGCTCAGCTGACTTCTTTTGATATTGCGGAGAAACAGCTTTACTCCAAGCTTTTCCTTGATGAGAGAGCTCGTCACTCTTTCTCTAAGAGAGTTCCCAGCTACCCTGCAGAGAAAGCTCATTTCAATCTCTTGTATCTGAGATCTCATTCTCTTGGCATTGATCCAGATTTCATGACCATAGGTGAGGGTAGGAAGATAGACAGACCTGTAAATCTGGAGATGGGAGGCTTGCCTTTTCGCTCAGCCTTCTGTTCAGTACAGCAGAACCGTGCAGCGACCACATTGTAACAATAACCGATCCGTCTATCGTTCTCTCACTCCATCTTCTCTCACAACCTAACAGGACCTCAAGATACTTAAACTCCTTCACTTGAGGCAGGGACTCTCCTCCAAGCTGAAGGGGGCTAGCCACCTTTTTCTGGAGAGCTCATTCTCATCCTGGCCACTTCACAATCAGCTGTCAAACGCCCAAGTGCATGCTGTAGATCTTGGCAGGAGGGAGCCAGCAGAACTATGTCATCTGCAGGGACAAAATATGCTGGTCTAAGATGCACTGGGAACAGGTCTGACTTAATGCTGGCAATCTCACATTCCTTGATTTTATTTTGTCGTTATAAGCACTTTTTGAACCACTCTTTGTCTAAAATGTCATCAAGAGTCCTTTGGTCTTTCGTCAAGGAATGGAAAAACCTTTTATTATTCTTATTCTATTGCATAAAGTCATTGCATAAAATCCCAAAGAATTATACTAGCATTTCTCAATGTATAGTTTTATGCTGGGATAGAATTAGGAGGTAGTTTGTCAATGATGGCATGAGTTAGTTGCATGAGTAACATTCAGGCATTACATTACAAAAACACTGTGTACATCAGTTTTGTTTTTCACATACTAAAATGTATAAAACAGGGTTATGATAATGTAAGATATTAAAACTTTAATAAACTCCAATTCTCCTCCCCTTTTCTTAAACTGATTATGAAATACGCTGACCTGTTCATGACTTCTTCTGCCTTAAGAGACAAAACTGTTTAACGGATTTGCTGTTTGAATCTTAAATGGAGATCCTTGAACACAAAAAGGTTTAGAATGAAGCATTTTGACCCTGTAGATCTGGCTACGTTATAGCTATGTTTGAAACATATTGAAATTCATTTTAAGATGCAGAAAAAGAAGGCATGATGGAAATGATAACAAACTGTAGCGATTTCCATCTGAAAGAAAGAGGTTCCATGCAGTAGACATGTGGCAGTCATAATTATAGGATTTGTACAGGCACATCTTTATACAGTCTTTTTATTTCATTTATCGTCTTATCATTTTGCTACAACATATGAAAAATGAGAGGATAATATTATTGAAAGCACAAATCATTATGGTAAGTGAATTCTTTTACAAAACTATATATTTATATTTCTGGGTCTTTTACTTGTTTAAATGCAGAAACATATGCACCCTTCATCTGCTCACTGTCTGTGTTTTTGCAGTCAAACATTCTGCCTTCTGGGATAATTTACATCACTTTACAAAGTATGTTATTGTCATTTAGACAATTTTCTTATACACACAGACGAGTTAAGACTGGAAGGGAATGAAATGAAGCCATACGAATGTGCAGCAGTCGGCAGTAACTGTGGACTGCTGATTCAACTGAACTAGTACTAAAAACAAACAAAAAAACAAAACTAGATACAAAGACAGACAGACAGACAGACAGACAGACAGACAGACAGACAGACAGACAGACAGACAGACAGACAGACAGAGATTTTTGTGTGTACTTGTCTATGTTTTATAGACATAAATGTCTTTTAAGTATTCATTTTGCAAGTTGCAAAATACTTGGTGCACTCCTCTTTGCAGCTCAGTTTTTATAAAGCATGGCTCCTTGTTGAAATAGCTTCTTTATCAGAGCAGTGTTATCAAAAAAAATATTCTCTTTTTTGAAGATTTTACCTGAAGATTTTGCCTCTTTCTGATTTCTCTTTGGAAGTTTTTTTTTTTTTTTAACAGTAGAGTTTTATATTTTAGAGGTTCATTAAATTATTCAATTACTTGACTCACTAATAAGATTTGCAAAAGAAACCTGACTAATACAAATAAACAAATGTTAGCAGTCTCAGGTTTAATGTTTAAAACAAGCAGCAGTCAGACTGAGTGGGTCAGATTTTGTCCGGGTTTGCTCCCTAGTAACTGAACCATGTTGTAATGAACCACAGGGCCAGTCTCTCCTGCTGTGTTGTCCTTTGACAATCCCCATATTTGTCCAGTCTCTACAGCAGAAAAGTATTTTGCTGGCAGATACAAACACAAAGCATCCGGTGTTTTTTAAATCTCTTTCTATGTTATAAATTAACTCTCTAGAATGAGATCAGACAGTAGTTTGGAGAACTGAGAATGGTGTAGAGCAGTGATCTGTCATCTCTTAAAGACTGTGTATAGTATAAATAAGTTTGTGTTCTCAGTTTGCACACCACATAAATATGTTTTATTATTTAGTGCATTAAAGGCTGTACAAATGGGAGGAAACGTTGTTCCCTTCCTTTACATTTCTAATAGAATTGTGTGTTGAAACAACAATCACTTGCTCTTCTTCTAACAAGCGACAGAATTCATGTAAGTGAAATTCTTAGCTTGCATACACAGATGTGTTCACGCAGGCTTGAATTGCAACACAAGAAAGTTGAAAAAAGTTCAATTTTTCCCTGTTGTGCAACCCAAGACCAATCAGCGAGCGGTTCACTGGATCATCCTTGATTATGGGAAAGTTTGCTACACCCTATAGTCTGTAACTACTTTCAACATGTAGGTACGTTAAAAGTGTCAGACCTGCTGCCATCTCATCTGTCATGGAACAGTATCACAATGTCAAAAATTCTTCAATCAAAACCAAAATCATATTTGAAGACAAGCGACATGAGAGTGACTCACAATGTCTTCAGCTTTTATTGCGCGCACTGTGGGTTGGGTTTGAGGACAGAGGCGATGACAGCCATCTGTTGCTGTCATTTGTTGCTCCCTGTGTGTCGAGCTCATTAGCGCACAGCACCAAAGTGGCCAAAAGCTGGAAATACCTTAGAGTAGCGAGGAAATGCAAGACCCGTGCATGACATCAAAATACCTTAAATATTCTTTATAATTATTATTATTATTAGGCTCTAATGGCATTTATTCTTAGTGTTTTTGTAAGAAGAGAGACAGGATGTGGAAGTGTATAGAGGGAAAGACATATGGAAAAGGTCACCAGGCTGGTATTCGACCTGTGACGGCAGTGACAAGGACCAAAGCCTCTGTACATGGATCACACGCTACATACCTTTGCGTGCCGACGTAAGACCCAAGCATAAGACCAAATGAGTAGTACATCATACTTCACTTATTCACACTAATGAAATAAATGTCATTTTAATAAAAAGGAAAACAATCAAAAAAATATTTGGAAACAATTTTTCGTGCACCTTAAAATGTTTTAATGGTTTCCCCGTTTTTTTCTTTGTTTATGCCGATCGTGCTCCTGTTTAAGCTTTTGTTCAACAACCTTTATGATGATTTATGAATAGTATGGCTATTGCTGCAGTTACTGTTGTTTGAAGAGTTCAGAGACTGCAGAATGTTCAGTGCCTATTAAAAAGGTGTATTAAGTTAACAGGGAAAAAATAGACCTATTTTAAAAGAAAAGTAAAAAAAAAAAATCTGCTTTAGTTGCTCTTTATTCTGTAGGTGTATCATTTTTTATTTTAGATTTGTAGGACCAAGAAGAATCTGACAAGCGAGAATCTATACATCCAGTTTTCTGCATACATTAGGTTCCTAAAGCTATGCAAACATTTCAAAATGCTTTAACTGTAAAAGATTTTAATCTCAGTTCTCAATTATGAAGCTACACTTTGTCTTTTTTTCTAATAACCTTTTTGTTATTTTATTTTCTATTGATATGTTTTTAATCAGTTTAATCAGATATGACTTGTAAATATTAAGCTTTCAGAACTTAATTTGTTTTCTTTTTCAGTTCCTCAACAAAGCCATAGAAATGTGGCAGAAAAAAAATCTTTCAATATTAAGTAATGTTATTAATCAGTGTGACATATTTAGAATATCTCAGTTAGTTTTGTTTTTAATTGAACATATTTGGGAATCTTTTCTGAGCATTTCTTTTGTTTTCAAGTTAAGTAGTAATGGGAATCAATGTTAGTAGAGCTTAGATTTAATTCAAACAAGAGTTTCCATTAAAGAAAAGCTGAATGAAAACATATTGGCCGTGAGGTAATCTCTTCATAGACATTACTGCCTATATTATAGAGCTGTGTGTATAGTCTTCTCAAGGGGAGCCCCTTTCTACAAAATAAATAGCTCCCATTTCTATTTTCTGCAATATGCTTGTAGCCAATGACCCCGACCTAATTGGATGAAGACTCCTTGTCCTTACACAGTTGAGATTCATCCTCTTTTTTGTTGATCTCATAACTCCTGCATGGCTGCAAGCAATTTGTCCACTGAGAGCATTCAGTGCTTTTATAAATGGTCCTCATAACAACAGCTGTGGAGAACGGGAAATGATACTTGTGAAAATGTTAACACTAAAATTTGAGCGGTTGATACGTATGACTAGAAAAAAACGACATAAATTCAGTCCATTAAAAACAAGCAACACAAAAAACAAACAAACATGGGTATACACCTTTAAATAAAAGATTTTCAAAAGCCTGCAGTGTTGAGAAAACTTCTGACCTTTCAGTTCTTGTTTCTTGGTAGTTTGTCTTTCAGAGTTGTGAAGTTTTTCTCGGGTTTGTTTTGTGTTTTTCAGAAACCACCTGTGGTTTTGCTTCTACACACTTTATCAGACAATGAGGGTGATTGGAGTATACTTCCTCTTCTGCCTTAGTAAGTAACACATTTCAGGTTTCAAAATCATTTGAAAGACTTTGTATTTTTGTGGTGAGTTTATTCATTTTATATCTTATTGTTTCCCAAGATGGTTTTGAATCCAACAGTAATTGTAATCGATGGTTTCTCGTTATAACAATTTAGCTTCTTTTGTTTGCAGTTTTGAAAATTGGCCTTTAAAGTGCAGTTAATTATCACAATATCATAAAGTTTTCTGTGCTTCATAAGAAACTTAACAACTTCTATCATTTTTATCCATAACAAGAATTCAGTTATTGGAAGTTTAAAGTAGCATCCTCCCATTATACAGCTATGTAAGCTTAGTACCTGTTTTCTTTTAACATTTTCTCTTGGATAAAACGCTGGCTTTTTTCATCTGGTTTGGCTGCAAGAGATCCCCAGTTGGATTGTTTCTCAGCTCTTTGTCAGTTTGCATTGTCGCTGCTCTGTTTATCCTTGTTTTATTATTTATCATTTGCTACGATTAGCCTATTTTTTTCTTTCTGTCTCTTCAGCTTTTCCCAGTCTTTTGGGAAAAACTCATCCTGGATTGTATTTCTTGAGGAGGAAACAAATGTGAGGATGGTTAGTCTTCTTCAAGCCCTGGCAAAATTTCACAAGAATAAGGTGAGCATAGTTAATTTTGCAAACCATGAAGTCATCTTGTTGCATATTTTACACTCTCACTTGATTATTACTGCAATCCAAAGATACAGAGCCTTACAAAATCATTCATACTTATGGGTATGAATCCCTGGTTGTAGCCATTGTACAATAAATATAGGTTGTTCCTTCTGCTAAATAGGTTGATACACAACCTATGATCCTATTATGCTAAAGAAAATAACGATATGACAGGATCCCTCAATTTCTAAAGCAGTTTAATTCAATTTAATATGAAACTATTTGGTTCAAAGAGAACGAAAAAAGAATTAATACAACATGTTACTGATTAACTGAATAACACAACTACTTTTAATAATCAAGCCTTATCCAATAATTGTTATGCAGTTTTTATGAACTTCATAGTCTTATTCAGACCAGGTCAGAAGGACTGCAGTCTCAGCAAAGACACCTGAACCTCCCTTTCCCCACACACCTCCCATGGCTCCTCTCGAGGAAGCCTGAGAAATTACTAGACCAGCCTAGAGACAATGTCCCTCCATGATGCTCCCTGGGTTTCCTCCCAGCGGGAAGTCCTTCCTTCCTAGAACACCTCCTAAGGGAAGCATCCAGAGGGGCATCTGAAATAAATGTCCAGGTCTCAGCTGACTCCTTTTGATGTGGAGGAGAAGCAGCTTATCTCCATGCCTTTCCCTGATAGCCAAACCCAAGATACAAGTTCATTTCAGCCGCTTGTATCCAGGAACTTGTTCTGTCAGTATCCCAGATTTTATGATCATAGGTGAGGGTAGGAATGTAGACCAACCGGAAGCATCCCCCTACCAAAAAGGCTCATCTTATCTGGGGAGCTGGGGAGAGAAAAGCAAACTTACCCCCACTCCCTACCTTTCCTCCCACGCCATTCCATGGTGGAAGAGAGTCCAGCTTCTTACAAGGAGTTGGTTACAGACTCCATACTGCATGGATGTGAAGCCGACTATTTGTAGCCGCTTTTGCTCAACCTCCCACAAAATAAGACTCTTTTATTAAAACTTGATTTATAATTAACAAGAACAATTAGCAAAATAGATAACTTGCAAGGCAGCAGAAGGGCGTATCACTTTCTATGTTGCTCTCCAACAAGCTTCAAAATGTATTTTATATATAATATTAATAACTGAACATAGACGTACGTGTTAAAGAGTCTTCTGTATAAGATCATAATCAAATTCTGCTGTAAGGAAGACACAGTTGAATTGGCAAGGTTGTTTAGCTATTCCAAAAATCCTTAAGTTTTGAAGACATGTAGGTGGTTTTGAAAGCATCTTTTCAGGAACACTAAGGCTGGAATTTGAAAAAGGTAAAGGCATCAGTTAGTTGACTTTAACTGTGAGGAGCTGTTAAGAAAGAGGAAGCAGATAAATTTGTCGGACAACTTTTGCTCACTGCATTTGTCACCTCGACAAGTATACTGTAGGTCAACACCTGAGGCAGGTAGAGTTGGAGCAACGGTGGAGATTCACTGTTACACCAGTTTTCTATCCCAAGTGATTAATAAGTTAATTTATAGACACCTGTCTTACTGTAGACATCACCTTCAGCTGTTCTTGCTGTCATTTCGATCTTTACATATTGCATGAATAGAATATCAGAAAAAGGATCAGATTTGCATGGATGTGAAATCCAGTGGATATAGAATCTTTAAATTCAAGCGGTTTTATAGCTGGTCTCGCTATGGACCTTCATCTTTTGTGTGCATCTGTGAATGATGTTATATTCACTAACTTATATACAAACAATCAAGTCACATTTTGTTTTTACAACTTCAAAATTGTTTCCGGATTAGACCAGCGCAAAATAAAACTTGTGATGTCAAAGATTATACATGCTTTTAATATGTTTAATTTAAAAAATTGTTAGATTTGTTAGATCTGCAGGTCTTTTAGTGAATGTTTCACCAGTTAACTCTTCTAGAGATTGAGATTTGGACCATCTTTTACTTGCAAAACTGCTCAATTTGGATGCAGCATGAATATGCTTTGATCTAAAAATTGCATTGAGGTCTAGACTGAATGTTTATAGTCCAGCTAACAATTTCACTTTGGACTAGTCAAGAGCATTTAGTTCTGACATACATTGAAATATGATGTGCAGCCAGATTTGCAGGCTCCAGCAGTTTCCCCCCCCCAAGTATTTTTTTGTATAGAGCTCCATCCATCTCCCTGTTAACTTTTACCAGTGTTTGTGTCCATTTTCTGAAAAAAAGCCTCTTCTCAGCACAATGCTTCCACCGCCATGTTTTATCCAGGGGACCAAGTGTTCAGGATTTTTACGCTGCACAAATAATAGTTGGATGGATACATCCTTTCACTCTACTGTGGATCTCTGCAGCTTTCTGGCTGCTGTTCTGATTTATGTTTTCCTTGCTTTGCCTGTCAGAAAAGCATCTAGATTTTATATGCGGTTACTGAGAGTAAAAGGGAGAGGATGTTTTCACAGGTTCTTCCAGATAATTTGATATTAAATAATTAAAAAAGAACATGCATCATTCCCCCTCATTGTTATAGATAACCACTGCTGTGCTTAACTTAAGTTGACAAAAAACAATTTATTTTTTTAACATGACAAAACTTAAAAACTTGAAGCTTAAGTCGTCTCTACTGCCTAATATTCTTACCAAATGATACTGTAAATACTGAATTAATAATACAAAAAGTGATAAACACTAACTGTAATTGATCTGTTTTCCATTCACTAGGTTGCTTTTTTTAACATTTTCAACCTAATTCAAAATCTGGGACTTATTGTTGTTTGATCTGTACCATTTACAGTTACTATCTTTCATTTTTGTTGCCTGTTTTTCAGATTGAAAAAAGAGCATAAATTCTATTCTAATTACACTTTGATGTAAAGCTAGTAGGATTTAATAACCACTCCTTTCCATCAGCAAATTCAGAGGTTAGCATCACTCCACTCTTAAACTGTCGTGTATAAAGCCTGCATGGTGTTTTACTTCCAAGGAAAACATGGCTTTAAATATCGCATGCATATTAACAGCTTCCTCCTGAGGAGGAGGGCAAGGATGTACAACATCCTGACGACTTGATTCATTACAACATGCCCTGAAGCTAAAATATTCTCTCTCAAGTGCTACTAGCTCATTGTGGTCAGTGTCAGTTTGAGCTGAGGAAGGCAAACCCAAGTTTTCATCTCAGAATATTTAGGGGGTGACTCACTCTAACAAGGAAAGAACAAGCTTCTGCTTTTTGCTTTACAACTTTGAAACAAGCTTTTACTGTAACAGTAATGAATTGTTAGATTGTCCATTGGAAGACGTGGGCCTTAAAAGGCATACATGCACATGTTACTACTTTGAATTGTATCATTTGGAACTTGAAATTAAGGTGAGGATTTCCAGATGTAGTTTTACAGATTCCTGTTGGATTATTTTACTGACTATTCCGATCCATAAAAACATTTTACAGGGGGCTTTACTTCTGTGGAGAAACATGGCAACATGTATTTTACTGTATCTGATGATGATTAGTTAAAGCTATTTAAAATATTTCATGTTTTCAGCACAGGTGATGATGCCTGAGACAATTTACAGTACTTATCCTAGTTTTAAGGCTTATTGCCAGAAGTAGGACAACTGTGCAGCCTTCTTGACTTCATGTCTTATGTTAGGACACTAATTCAAAGAATATCACATCTATTATAGAAAAAAGAAAACTGGCTTGTAGATCAAAAACCTGAAGGTGGGATCCTTAACAGAAGTTAATTAGACTATAATACCTCCAACAACTCTTGAAAAGCACCAGGAATGTCTTTTTCTGAAAGCTAGGCTATAGAATGGTGCTGCACCCAGAACAGAGCTTGAAACACTCTGTGAAATAGAATGAATGCAGCTTTACCAACAGTTAAGCATCATTTTCAAGACAGACACTAAAGTGGCTCTAAACCTTTATTACGATATAGTAAAAAAAATAGTGTAAAAAACGAATGGAGACACTTTGTTCTGGCAAATCCTCCTACTGAATATTTGACTCATGTTGAAGGTTCTTTGTCAAGAGAAGAAAAGAAATGTAATTGCTGATATTAAAATGTGCTATCATTTAACTATACTTAAAAAAATCTATATGTGAGGTTGATTAGTATCCTAGTAAGTGGACTTGCTCATAGTTTTTGTGTGAAAACATCCATCACTATAATATAATGTGTTACGGAAGATTCATTCTATTTGAATAAGTGTGCACGTATACCTTCAAAGATCTTGGAGTTCTACAATTACTAGATGTAAAATAAAAAAAAAATCCCAGGCAAAACTCTGACATTTACAAACACTGGTTTTTGCCTTGGTTCAATATTTAACTGATCTCAAACCCATTCAGTATCAGTTCTAAATATTTAGAAAGTAGAAAAAAATGGGATGCGTTCCTTGTTTTGGCACACTAGTTATACCTAATTGCTAAAGTAATAAAGAAGACGAGTCAACACATTTGAATTTTGTTTTCCTTTTGTGAAAAAACTAATAAACTCTATTGAATCATGATATACTGTATAGTGAAAGTCGAATAAAGAACAGCTGCATCGTTCTGATACCTTGATCGGCTCCAATATATCGGATCACATTCAGTGCACTGTACAGGGAACTTGTTTTTATTTGTTAATAAATAATATAAAGTTCATTACTATGTGTGTTCATTTGTTACCTTTTTAACAATGTTTATGTCAAGGCTAAAGCCTTTACTCACATGGCAACATATATGGTTCATTCATTCAGCTGTTAAATAGGATTGGTATCAGATTTCAGCCAATACGCTCAGCCCTGGTATCTCATTCAA
Source organism: Jordanella pulchra (assembly GCA_034780135.1). Classification (NCBI taxonomy): domain Eukaryota; kingdom Metazoa; phylum Chordata; class Actinopteri; order Cyprinodontiformes; family Cyprinodontidae; genus Jordanella; species Jordanella pulchra. The sequence goes on along the minus strand of JAUZNJ010101879.1, from coordinate 7,211 downwards.
AGTTTGACCACAAATACCCAATGGTGATTTTCAGTTTGTCCTAAATCCTGTTTAGTATAAATCTTGTTCTTTTTTTCTCTGACCATCACTGTATTAGCTTAAATTCTACTATTTCTACTGTAAATAATTTTATTGTTGATTCATTGATCAATCTTGTAGATTAGCTTCTGAGAACAAAAGAAATCCAGTCCACTTTCACATAGATGTTTGTGAGTTTCCAAACACAACTGGCTCAAATCAAAACTAGTTTACATAATAACTATTTATTCATATGGCTTTGCTGAAAACATTTAATGACATTTTCTTTTACAACTGACATTAAATCAAGTTCTCCAAAGTTGACTACTCTTATGTTAATAAGCTATCACTTTATTCATTGCTTTGGTCATAATGTAGTTGGATTTATAGTATCTTCTTTAGAGAACAACAAGACATATATTCTTATGGAACATAGTTATCCAGAAATGTATCGTGTTCTAAAGGTAATTTTTACTCCAGAAATGTCAACCATTACACTCAGTAACTTAGCAGCTGCAGTATCTGGCATCTTTTCAAGTTTGTTCCCTCATAAAATCTGATTATTTCCCTTGTGAGTAGCAAACCTCCTCACTGGAAATAATTTCAAAGATTTTCTGACAAGTGCAGCGTGAACGCTGCTTAATTAGAGCAGAAGTCAGAATGTTCCTTTGAAATTTCTTAGTATGTTTGTGGTAAAAATAAAAATGCATGTTTTGGCTCTGCGCTAACTTAATGAAATGTGTCCATCAAATTTTATTATCAGGAGTGGTTTCTCGGCAAGCCTCTCCATGATGAGGAATCGACCATTATCCATCACTATGCCTTTGCAGAGAATCCCTCAGTCTTTAAATATCCAGACTTTGCTGCTGCTTGGGCTTTAAGCATGCCCCTGGTTGTTCGGTGAGTACAACATTTCTCAGATTCCACATCAAACAGGAGTCAATAGACAGCATTCTGTAGGATATGTGCTATGTTTTAAGATCTTATTTGAATTTTTATTTTCTCTAGTCTTGCAAACAAAGTGAGAGATGAGCCACTGAAATCCGACTTCACTATTGACCTAAAGCATGAGGTAAGAAGGTGTACTAGTCACTTTTGCAATGTTTTAAAACTATTTTAGTTCTCAAACTTAACTACATATAGGCATGGTACAGTTTAATCTATTTGCACGCAATGAGAAAAGCATGGAACACATCCAACCTTGAAGTAAATGCCTTATAAGGCAATGTCTGTTGAATGTGCTTCAGCTTTAGATGGTATGAGTTCCTTCCTGGTGAAATAAATACAATTTACTGTGCTTTTCTGAGGTAAAAGAGATAGAAAATAAAACATGATAAACTGAGATAAAGACCGAGGACACTGCTGGTACTTTTTCCTTCTAAATAAATACATTTTAATATATATAGGCAAATTTTGTGTCTGATGCCTGCTACTGCATTAGTTCTAATTTTCATTGAAGGATTTTATTGTTTATTTATATATTTTGTTTTGTTAATCTATTTATCTTTGCAAATAGATCAAGTTCTATTGGATTGTATTGAGAGCAAAAATAAACCGGTTTTCATGTTGTGCCAAAAAGCTCGAAGTCTTCCAGGACATAAAAATGCTTTGATCTAAACTATTCCTTTTGTAACCCTGGATGTGTGTTCAGGGCCCTTGTCCTCATGGAAAGTGAACCTCAGTCACAGTCTAACAGACCTTAACGGTTTGATTTTGGCCACATTTGTCCTGCATTCAGCTCCATCCATTTTCACACCAGCTTCCCTCTATCCGCTGAAAGTATGTGACCACCAAAAGCATTTTACTCAGTGGGAGGGCTCAGGATGTTCGTTTTCTAACATGTAGTGTTTTTAACTTTGGCAGAATGTTTAAATTTAACTACTATCTGACCAGAGCACATGTATGAAGCACACTTATGGTAATGTGCAGAGGGAAGTTCTGTTGGCTTTCTTTTAACATTTCAATAATGTCTGAAACTTTCTGCAAAGACCTGATTTATGAAGCGTACAGCTAACACCCCTCTGGTTGATAAATTCTTCCACCTGAGCTGATGCTACAGCTCCACCTGAGTTACCAGTGCTTTTTCTGATTGTCATGTTCCCAGGCCATGTCTTATTAGATTTTATTATCTTATTAGATTGTTTAGCAAAACTCTTTCCATTTACGGATTCTTGGTCAAACAGTATTTGTTTATGAATAACCTCACCGTGCTTTAAATAAACAGCTTCAAAGGTTTATCCATTAATTGTGTTCTTTGGTAGTTCATTTATGTTCTTTTACATAAAGAAGAAAAAGGGGAACTTCTGAAGTCTGTTTGTAGCAATGGATTTGATTTTCGTGTCAAAATAAAGAGTACTAAATACAAATGAACGCCAGATTTTTACGACACTTTTTCCTATGGAATATGTTTGTTTTTTTTATATTTAAACTTGACAATCATGCACTTATTTTCGCTGTTTTTAATGTTATTGATATCAACTAGAATCTAATTTAAACTTAAAAACTACAAATTCTAAGACATGTTCTAAAAAAAATGCAACAAATTTCTTGGAGAAACACACATGGGGAAATTATATAAAATAAGTACTATGTAATATGTAGAAGATCCAGAATTTTTAAAGAAGTTTTAAGAATATACTAGAACTTAAAACACATTTTGATTAACATATTAGTGAATAATCTTCCTATTTAAAATTGTGTATTTGTTTATTGGTATATATTAAGAATGAGGACATATTCATATATTACATATAAACCAGTTTAACGTGAGTTAAACAGCATTATTTGTTGGGTAAAAGGATCCACTAAAACTCTCAGTTCTGCTGCACAGAGGAGCTGACTGCTGCAACCAGTATTTCAGACGCTCCGGGTACCCATGTTTGGTTTGATAATGGCCTTCATTTTGTTCAATATGTCTGTCTACTGCAGATCTTAAAGGCTCTAACTTACTGCCAGGCACTAAGCAGGCCCTTTTAGCCAGCGTTTCTATCCACTTAGAGTTCTTATTTGTGAAGCTGCCACCAAAACACACTGCTGCTAAAAATTGGCAAGTACTGTATAGGTTGGTAGAACTCGGTCAACACTTATTTAAAAATGTTGGAAAAACAGGCAGCTTTTCCCCTTCCTGTAAAGTGTCTTCGTTAGTAGACCAGTCCAGCCTATAACCCATGAGGACATCCAAATAGTTAAAAGATGTGCCCTGTATTGATGTCCTACCTTTGTACTGAGACTGGCTGTTGTTTGGGCCGTTTTCAGGTTAAGACAGCATTTATTGGACCAGCCTCTAGGACAACTCAAGAGGTCCCTATACTCCTGCTTCCAATCTCCCCAGATAGGTGCTACTGTAGTTGTTTCCCTAGAGTATTTTAGATACTTAGTGTTGTACTTGAAACTCCAGTGCTGTTCCTGACCAAGAGACATGGTTTCCCTTCCTGATCTGTAAGGGAGTTTGTTATTCAGGCAGCCAGGAAGTTCTATACACCCATCCTCTTTAATTTGTCTCTCAAGATGAGGGGTTGGGTTGCATTTAAAGAACGTGCAAAGTTGAATAGGGTGACTCTGACCTGGTATCTTGTTTCCTCAATACAGGTGTAAACTTGAAGATGTATTCAGGACAACATCCTACACTCCAACGTGCTCCTAATAAGCAAACAGCAGTGAATCTATTGCATGAGTGACCTCTGACAGTCCGAACGAAAGATCCAGACCCTTCAGGGTGTTCATAATATGTAATGTTAAGGTCACTGGTCTGTAATTGTTTAGCTCAGCTGGGGGCCTGACCTTAGCCAGCAGCTCAAGGCAAGATGTCCTCCACTGCACCACTGAACCATGCCTGTATAAAGACTCCTGCTGTCAAAAATCGATTGATAAAAGAAATATGAACTAAACGATCAAAGCTTTACAAATAATGTATCAACTGGGTCTTACAATGTTGACACCTTACTTTCAGCTTTTTCTACACTGAAATGCCAGGCATTATAGCTAATTGATTATCTTACTTTAGTCAGTGTAGTTTTATTTATATGGATTTTATAAACCTAATATTATTGGGGTATTTTCCTTTTTCTGTTTGGCATTGGTTCTGTTTTGTTTTACTTTAGCGATGATGTTTTTCCTCTGTCATTTAGCTATTTTGCTTCTAAAGTTATTTGAGCCGCCAGAGCTCTCGGAAATAAATAAATCTGACCTTGACCTATTTCTATCTTCTTTTTTTTTAGAAAAGGGGCATATAATAATTTCACCAGCATCTTCAGACCGTCTCCATGTTCTTGTGTTTATATTTCCTGAATAAATGTACAAAACGGATTTTGATTTGAAAATAATTTTGTTAGCTGTAAAACCCTACACAATGTCAGATTGTTTTGTCTTTAATGAATCATTAATACACCCAGTTTTAAGCTCATTTGATTTGTTTTTTTTTATTTTTTTTTTTTCACAGATTGCTTTGTATATCTGGGACAATGGGAAGGGACCCCATCTGACTGCTGTACCTGAATTTTGCACAGAGCTAGAGGGCTCTCCTTATGCTCAGTATTGTGCAACCACTTTAAGCAAAGACCTTCAACTGTGTGTGAGTATTTACTCTGTGTCCACATTAGCTCAAGTGTCCTAAAATCCCCAAAACATCAAAATATTAAATTACCACCAAGAGCAGTGTACCGTTTGTTACTGGTGGACTTTGGATGGTTCAGCCTCGCTTTTGTATGACATTCTGCAGAACACAGTGCATTAGCTGCATCAGGAAGAAGTCTTGATTTTGTTTCGCTAAATTAGATTTAGTTGTTCGCCAAGATTGAAGTCATTCCCTGTTGCTAAGCAACTTCCGCTTATATTATTTTCTGTTTTTTTCCTCTTTTTTCTAATCTTTTTTTTAATCTTTTTTATCAAATCTTTTAGTTTATGCTTTTTGCTATCAGTTAATTTTGCTTTATAATAAGTCTTTAGAAACATTCTGTAGCATATACTAATTACTGGAATTACAGGACATAAAAAGTTTTAATTAAGATTAGACACGATTCTAAGGGGCTTATATTTCCCATCCCTTGCATTCTCCAAACCAACTGTATTATAATAGAAATTGTTTAGCATTAAGCAATTATAATATACCACATTTTGTATTTGTGGATATTCTAATGTAATCTAATGTCATCTTTTTATGAGGAGAAAATGTTAGCATTTTATTTTTAATTTAAGGTCCTAACTCACATGTACTTTCAGTATTGGAGGAACATAAAAAGCTTCAGACATCCTTCAAAGAGATAACCTACTTGCTGTTTTACAAAATCTGTTTCATTTTCTCCACTTTATACTGAAGCTAGGCATATTTTTAAGTTTCTTGCATAAATGCAAAATAGCAGGTAGTGTAATAGCATCTTTACAAATTTCAGATCAGTCAGGAGGTGACTATCTCTTTTCCATTATATGTGTTACAGTATGTAAACTACTTCAGCAAAAGCGTTTTTCAAGATATTCCTATTGATGCATTTTCTCTGATTTTATAATTAATTCCCCAGCAGTAAAATTTGAGAGTAAAGTTTAATGTTTCTGAAAAGGAAAAAACATTTTTTGTTCAACTAAATATATAAAATTGACAATGCTGAAAAAAATCCCCAAGCCCTATATAACTGTCAGTAATGTTGGGAAGCAGTAGAAGCTTTGTCTCCATGTTTATGTGTCTCCAGACTGACAAGGTGAGATATATTTGGGCTGCCAGAACAGCAGTGAAAGATGTCCCTGGTCTAATTTTCCTTCCTTTGAGACAAATTTCACTGGGAAAAAGAAAATCTAATCTTAACGTTCTTTAGTATTCAAATCACATGTCTGGACTCTCATACAGAACTGTTGCAATTTTTGGTCTTATGTTTGGTTTGTTTGTAACCTTTCCTTTATAAAGGCATCACTGTCCTCATAAAGAAAAGGTTTCCTACGAGAAAGTACCACCACAGCAATATTGCGGCATAAACATAGAGGTTGGAGATTTAATAACTATTCAGGGAAATCTTCCTGTTTGAAACTGGGGGAAACTGGTGCAGCATTTTCAGCTGTTTTTTTTTTTCTTAAAATAGTTGCATGGTAAATTGCCAAGTGCATTTATAACAGCATTTGGCTTTGCTGTCAGCAAAAAATGTTAAGATTCTTCAGGGACAGATTTTCCAAGATGAAGGACAACTTTCAAAGAGAGGATGGATGTAAAGCGCTTTCATTTTTTTGGCAATAACACATAAAACCCTGTATGCTTCTTTCCAATATGCCTGACATTTTAGGACCGACTAGTATTAGGATTCCTATTAATAAATTCATGTTTTTCAAACCTCTTTGATCTAATATTCCAATGAGGACTTGGTCTGCAAATAAGAGTGAGCAGAAAAAGACATCGTGAGGATAAAACGTCTTTGATCAACTAATTTACACCTTCTAACTTTGTGCCATTATATTCAAAGTATTTGGTTTTTTTTTTTTTTTTGTCTAAGAGTCCCAAATTTGCTTGGTCATGCATGGTCATCTTCTTTACATGTACTCTTAAAACATAGGTGGACAAGAAATCAATTCTTTCAGTAAAAGCTTGAATAAAATAATATTCAAAGTACTTGATAGACATAGACAGATAGTCGGACTATCTTTGTGGGACCATACCATACTTTGTGGGAACCTAACCATGATGGATTCATACTTACACACACACACACACACACACATATATATATATATATATATATATATATATGTGTGTATATATATACTAGTAAGTACTGCATAGGCGATTATCTTTCAGCTGGCAACAAGTTATTTAACCCCGAGCTGATGCAATGAGTAACTCCTCATTTCTTAAACAACCATGGCAAAAGACACATCTTGTGAATCCTCCAGATTTACCCTGTTCTAAAGTGATGGGCGCATCAAGGTAAGAAGAGAGGCAGGTGAAGTGATGCACCCATCATGCCTTGTGCCTATTGTACAAGCCTGTGGGGGCAGAGCTATGTTCTGGGGTTGCTGCAGTTGTTCAGGTCTAGGTTCAGCAACATTGTGCCCAAAGAATGAGGTCAGCTGACTACCTAAAAATACTGAGTGACCAGGTTATTCCATCAATAGATTTTGTCTTCCCAAATGGAACGGGCGTATTCCAAGATGACAATACCAGGATTCATCGGGCTCAAATTGTGAAAGAGTGGTTCAGGGAGCATGAGACATCTTTT